>VWZV01012949.1:206391-256026 GCA_013397155.1 Irena cyanogastra | reverse complement strand
CAGGCCGGTCAGAAATCCCACCGGAGCACGGAGCACCCAGCACGCCCTGCCGGGGGACGGCTGCCGGGTGGGGAACACGGCTGGCACTCACCTGGTGATGGTGGCGTCTCCGAGCCCCGCTGGCGACGCCGCCAGAGCCTGGCGGGGGTCAGCGCTCCACCGACACCCATCGCTGTCCATCCGGCAAGAGCAACCCCCGCGGCGAGCGAGCGGACGGGGAGGGACGAGAAAAAGAAAAGAATCCCCAAACAGCCTCCCCCGGGGCGGCCGAGGGGTCCCCGGCCGGGCTGCGGGCAGGGGGCACCCAGCGCTGACCCCCACATCCCCTCCTGCCCTCCCTGCCCGCGCCCCTGCGCTGGGCCTGGCGGGGCCTGCGCTGTCTGTCCGTCCGTCCGTCCGTCCGTCCGTCCCATTGTCCTGCTGCGGGGCGGGGGGCGGCAGTCCGGGAAGCAGAGCCGGAGGTTGGCAGGCGGAGCGGGTTTGAGTGCGGAGGGGGAAAAACGGGGGGCTTCTCTCTTCATCCATTATTATTCTTTTTTTCCTTTTTTTTCGCTTTTTTTTTTATCCTTTTTTTCTCCTTTTTTTTTTCTTTTTTTCTCCTTTTTTCTTTTTTTTTTTTTTTTTTTTTTTAGAAAACAAACAAACGGTTCCAATCCCAGTTAAATACAGAACTTGAAAAGTGTTCCAGAAAAAAGTGCTGGCTAAATTACCTCTGAAAGAGAAACACAAGATGGAGAGAGAGGGGGACACGATGAGAAGGGCCCTGCGGGTCCCCTGCGTCCCCCTGTGCCACCCTCACCCCCAGGTTCTCCCGGACCTACCCTGTAACAAAACCTCGTTGTCCGGTTGGCACGTCAGCAGACACTACAATGAGGTGACCGTAAAAGTGTCCTCAGGGTGTTGTTGCTCTACCATGGGTCCCAAAAACCCGCTCTTCTGGGTGGGGGCCATGACGGGGTGCCCTTGGGGTGCAAAACTGGGGTACCTGTAGTTGTCCTGCAGCTGCAACATTGAGTCTCTTGGTACGGGGGAGATGTTCAAGTCATTGATCAAGGGACAAGCGTAGGGTCCTCGGTGGTGGGCCCGGGACATCTCCAAGGGCTCCTTCTCGCCCTTGGAGGGGTGGGTGCCGCTCGGGCTGCTCAAGTGGGGGTTCAGACACGGGGGGTCCGTCCTGCCCATGAAGTCTACCAGCATCCCGGCCCCCGCCTTGCCGTCGTACGAAGGGCTGCGGGTGCTGGCGTTGGGGGAATACCAGTACGGGGGATTTTTGCAACTGGGGGAGTCGTAGTGCGGTTGAGGCATGGGGAGGTCGCGGCAAGCCAGGTGCGGGGCGTGTGGCAGAGCCCCCCCCTGCATGCTGTGTTTGAGCGAGTCGCAGGCGGGCAGCTTTCGGATGCTGCCTGCCCGGAGGTCCTCCTTGAAGGCCAAGGTCGGGGAGCAGTTGGGCGAGAAGGCTTTCTGCAAACCGGCCTCGAACACAGTCTGCTGGCCGGGGGCTGCCAGCTGGTGTGGGAGGGCAGGGAAGTGCTTGCTCTCCAAATCCGGCTGCCCCAAACCGGGGGAGTCGCTCTGGAACCCCTGGACAAAGGTCCCATCCGAGGGGGTGGAGGGGTTCATGGAGTAGGGGCCGGCGTAGTCACAGGGGTCCCGCTCCCCCACCCCGAAGCCGCGGGACTGGGAGGGCAGGGGGGACATGCTGCTGTCCCCGCTGTAGTAGTCCAAGCCCAGGTCCGTGCTCTCCTGGAAGAGGGGGTTCACTGCCTGTGACTTGGTGGGGAACTTGGCTTTGCCCGTCCCCCTCTCCTTCTTGGAGGCACAAGCCCCTCGGGAACCCCGGGGCTGCCGGGGTCCCGTGTTCCTCTTGGAGGGGTACACAGAGGAAGAAGAGGAAGAGGAGGAGAAACTCAGATGGGAGGTGTCGAACATATCCACCTTCTTCCGTCGGCCTCGACCAGGCTTAGAGTTACTCTGGAAGAGGACGCTCTGGTTCCAGTTGTAGCCAGGGGCAGAAGATGCCTCGTTCCAGTCCATCATCAGCTTCTCCAGGCTGGAGAGGCTGGACTGGCCCTCACTGGAGGACGCCTCGCTGTTGGCGCGCCGGTAACCAGCCGGCTGGTTGAACTGGGTGCTGTCAGAGGAGGACTCAGAGAAGGTCTCAGAGACCGTCTGCTGCTTGGCTTTCTGCGGGGTGTAGTTGGAGATGTCCAGGATGACATTGGGTTCATTGAGGTGGCACTCGAAGCCCGGGTTGTAGAGCTGGCTGAAGGCTTCTGAGCTCCAATCCAACCCACCGTAGCCTTGCCGGAAGGCCCACGGCGCGGCGCTGGGGAACTGCCGGCAGTTTTCAGGTGAGGGCTGGAAGGACGCTGAGCCCTTGGGCACCATGTAGCCGCCGGGCGAGACGGTGCTGGCCCGGCTGTCGCAACGCAGGGGGGTGTGCGCGGCGCTGGAGAACTGCCCCCCCTGCTCGGCACTGTTGAAGAAGGCGGCTTTTCCCAGTGGCAAACTGGGACCAGCTGTCGGTGGCGCGTAGCCGGCACTGTGGGCACTGCTGGGCGAGGATGGGAGGCTGCTGCCGCTGCCGTAGGCGAAGCTGCAGTCCTTGCTGTTGGGGCAGTCCTGTGCTGATGGGTACTGCTTTCCCGGCGGGAACACGCTGGCGGGTGCCACGCTCTGCCCCGCGCTGCCGTAGCTGCCGTACGGGGAGTAGCCGGGGGTGCCACTGGCCGCCGGGTGAGCCGTGGGTGACCGGGACACGGCTGATGGCGGGGCCAGTTTGGGGAAGGACTCGGTGCCCCGGCACTCTGACGAGCCTTGGGTCACGCCGTAGCCGCTGGAGGCACGGCCGGGCGGGAATGCCGGCCGACCCTGCATGGCCGCGTGGAAGGCGGCTTCAGCACCGGGGTTGCCCGCCGCCACTTTGCCACCGCGGGCTGTGTAGGCGGCCATGCCCCGCTGGCCGGGCAGCGCGGCCGGGGGCGAGGTGTAGGCAGCCGCCGATTTACGGGACTCGGAGCGGGAGGCGGAGAGGGCGAAGTCCAGCAGGTCGGAGGAGTCATCTGAGTCCAGCAAGGAGCGGAAGTAGCCGGTGAAGAGGCTGTGCCGCTCCGGACCGGTCTCCGTCTGCGAGGACGGCGCGCTGCTGGCGTAGAAACCGGCGCGGCCGGAGGAGCCCGACTCCAGCCCCGCAGCGTGGAAGGGTCTCGCCTCGGCCCCTTGGTAGCCACCGCTGCGTCCAGCCTGGCCGCCGGGGTGGCCGTGGTGGGGGGCCCAGGGGCTGCCCTTCTCCCCCCCGCCCCACTCGGTAGCGGGGCCATCCCCAAAGCTCTGCCCGGAGCTGGGTTCGGGGAACAGCGCCCCGTTCTTGCGCGCCCGTCGCTTCCGCTTGGGCTTTCCCACGGGATCGGGCTCCAGCCGGCCGCGCTTGCGGGGGTGCACGGGGTCAGCGTGGAGGGCGGTGGGGGCTTTCTTCTTCTTCCCGATGCCCTCAAAGAAATCGCTGAAGGAGCAGCGTGCGGCGCGGGCAGCGTGGCTCCCCCCGCGGCCGCCGAAGCCCCCCGCCTTGCCGCCGCGCCGGCGGAAGCCCTGGACGCGGTGCAGGAAGTGGGAGATGCTCTGCGTGTCGGGGGCTTGGTGGATGGACTCGGGCTCGCTGGGGGTCCAGCAGCGGGGCGGTGAGCAGCGCCCCGAGCACTGGCTCTGCCGGTTGAGGAAGGCCAACTTGGCCAACACGTCCGAGTAGTCAGCTTTGCTGTCATTGGTGTCGGCGATGTAGGAGGGCTGGGGCGAGGCCAGCTTCTGCTTCCTCCTCCTTCTCTTCTTCACTTCTGGGGTGGGCTCCTTGGGCTTGGCTTGGCCCAGCAGCAGGTTTTTGGGAGGCCGGCCCCGCTTGCGCTTCAGGATAATGGGCATCTCGCCAGGGGGGAACACCACGACCACGTTGCGCCCGTTGTTCTTCATCTTGAGCAGCGGCGTGGGCTCCATGGAGCTGCTGGCTGCCAGCTCCTTCCCCTCCAGGTTCAAGTTGCTGCTGAGCGATGACACCTTGTAGGTGGTCTTGTTCCTTCTCCCCAGGGACACGGGGATCTTGGCCATTTTCACCACCATCTTCCTCACCCCCCGGCACTTGCTCTTCTTCCCCACCGTGGGGGCTTTGGGCATCTCGTTGGGGTCCAGCGTGGTGGGGGGCGGTGGCGGCGGGGGGCTCAGCACTGGGGTGTCGGGCTCCTCGGGCCCGGGGGGCATCTCGGCGGGCAGGGTGAGGGGGGACAGGACGCGGCTCTCGGGGGTGACGTCCACCCGGCGCCCTCGCCCCGCCCTCCTCCGGCGGCACAGCATCTTTGGCTTATCTGTCCGGCGCAGGGCGTACTTGCGGTGGTCTTCGCCGCACCGCCCGGCCCCCCGGCCCCCACAGGGACCCCGCTTCACCATAGTGCTCAGGGGACACCCCCCGAGCCGGGGCTGCAGCCCGTGGGGCCGCAGAGGGTCCCCAGCGCCCGCCTGCGCCCCCAGCAGCTCCGAGACGGTTCCCAGCGGCTGCGGCTCCAGCAGCGAGGGCTCAGTGGGCAGCAGTGGGGGCTCCAGAGCTCCGGGCAGCGGCTCCAGGGTCTGCAGCCCCAGAGGCTCCGCCAGCGGCTCCAGCGACTGCAGCTCCAGCGACTCGGACAGAGGCTCCAGCGACTGCAGCTCCAGAGACTCAGAGAGCGGCTCCAGCGACTGCAGCCCCAACGGCTCCAGGTTTTGCAGCTCCAGAGACTCTGGCAGCGGCTCCAGGCTCTGCGAATCAAGCAGCTGGGGCTGTGACTCCAGGGACTGGGAATCCAACAGCCGGGATTGGGAGTCCAGCTCTTGGGCTGGCAGCAACTGGGGCTGCGGCTCCATCGCCTGCGACTCCAGCAGCTGCGTCCCTGGGCAAGCCAGGGAGGCCAGCTCGTTCAGGATGTCTGCCTCGGCCAGTTCCGAGTAATCGCTGGCATCGGGCTGGGAGCAGCCGGCTTCATCTGCCGGAGATTTGGAGACATCCCCCACACCCACATTGTGTCCTGGGGGCTGCGGGGTGCCCCCCCCGCCTCCGTCAGCTTCTCCATCACGTGCCGGGGGCCGGGGATGCCGCGACGGGTCGGATTTGAGGAGCACCCCTCGCTCCTCGGGGCTGCGGATGCTGTTGGCCAGGGAGGGTGAGGAGAAGAAGCTGTACTGGAGGTCACGGTCGGCGGGCAGGAGGCGGCTGTCCTCGTGAGCCCCGCCGCCGCCACGGAGACTGCCACAGTCCAGGTGCACCCCACTGTTCTTGAGGTCCTCGGAGAGGCGGTTGAGGTCCTTCATGATGTCGATGAGCTGCACCACAGGGTGGAGGTTGATGTGCCCGTTGCCGCACTTGCTCCGGAGCAAGGCGAGGATGCCGTCTACGTTGCAGCGGCCTGAGGCCAGCGTCGCGTTGGGGAAGGTTTTGGGCGCCCGATCGCGGGCAGATGCCTCCTCCGCGCTGCCCCCCAGGATCCGGGGCTCCCCGGCACAGCCCAGCAGGTCCTCGGCCGCCTTGGTGCCCCCGTGGACGCTCTGGCAGCGGTCGGCCGGGTCGCCGTGCAGCAGCGAGCCTGCCTGGTGCTCCCGGCCGAGCGCGGGGCACGAGCCCTCAGGGAAGCTGAGCACGCTGCAGGATAACGCCTTCTCGGCCGGGCAGGCTGGGGGCCGCTGCACCGGGTGTCCCGGCGGGTAGAATTTGGGCTCTCGGACGTAGTCGGGCGAGCCACGCACAACGCTGGTCGTTACCACTGGGCCCGGGGGCTTCACGCGCATCCTGACCTCCTCCTCCCCCGCGTGCCGCTTGGCCGAGCAGTTGCTGACATGGGGGTCAGGGAAGGTGACACCAGGACCTATGGGCAGCAAAGAGGAGGACAGTGAGGCTCCACAGGCACCGCCAGCCAAAAACAGCCAGCAGAGCCTCACTCCAACCCCCTGTTCTCAGGAACGAGGTCCCCATATCCATCCTCCAGCTCCCTCTGGGGAGCTCCCTGTCACCAGCAAGGACCCGGCTGGCACCGCGGGAATGTGACAGCCTGGCTCACTGCTGGGAAAATGGGGCCTTGGGGGAACTGGATGCCTTCCCAGCTCAGGAGCAGGGGGCTGCATATCCTCCCCACACCAGGACCACTAGTGCCAGACTCCAGCACAGAGCCCCCTCCCAGGTGAGGAGGGGTAGCTGCTTCCCGTGAGGGTCTGGGTTTTCCCACGCCACCATAGGGGCAGAGTTTGGGTGTCTGTGGGGAGGGCTGGGGCTGGAACTTACCCTCGGCTTTGCTGCTGCTCCTGCTATTGCACTTGAGCTCTCTGCAAAGGAAGGGGTGTGCAGGGTCAGCCCCACATGGGGGAGGACTCACTTAAGTGCCCACCACCCCTGTGCCAGTCCCTCCACGGGACATACCAGGGGCTGATCCTCCCGAGCTCCCACGGCCGCCCATCACCGTGGCAAATGGGCAAAGAGGGGGAGGCTGCCTCTGATCTGGGGGACAGAGGGGACAGGTTTACGCCCCCCTCCCATCCCCACCACCACCACCCTCTCTGTGGGGCGGGGGGTGGCGGGGGTCCTTTGGTGGCGCTGCCACTAGGTGTCCCCGGCGAGCCGCGCTCCGGACACACGGGGGGGTCTCAGCCCGAGGAGGTGCTCAGCACATCCCACCCCCACATCCCCCCCGGCTCCCACCCACCCGCGGACACCTCGCGCACAGCTCCAACCCCCACCCGCGGTGACACTGCCCGGTGCCACCTCTCCCCTCGCCGGGACGCCCCTCTGTGGCGCCTGCCTCAGTTTCCCCTCGTTGGAATGGGGTACAGCGAGGGCGGTGGTGGGGTGACTCACGGATGGGTGCCGAGCACCACGTGCCCACTGCTCAGGGGCTGCAGCCCCTCTGTTCACCCCAAAATCCCAAGCTGGGAGGCTGTGCGGAGCCGGGGATCCCCTTGCCCTGTATCTCCCAGACAGGGATGGGCAGAACACGGGAACAAGGTGTGCCGCCAACCCTCCCTCGGTGCCGCCCCCCATTTTTGGGCTGAGGCCCCCAGGTACCTGTTCCGGGGGTGTTTGCAGTGCAGGTTCACTCGGAAGCTCCTGCTGTCACCGTCGCTGCCGGGCTGGCGGGGGCCGGAGCCCTGGGCACGCGGGAACCACTCGGCTGGCGGGCTGGCACCGTTCTCCAGTGCGAGGGGCTGGCAGGCGACCGAGCTCCCATCTGCCCGAGAGAGACCCCGCACATCAGCCCAGCGGCCCCCTCCCCTGGGAGCACCACTTGCCCCGGCTGCCGCGGGTGCCCGCAGGGCTGGGCACACCGCGTGCCACCCGTTGACGCCTCCTCCTCCAAGCCACAGCCCACGGGGACACCCACGCTGTGCCCTTGGCCCCATCACGGGATGCCCGGGGTGGCGTTTTGGGGCAGGACAACCCTTTCCCCCATGCCTTGAACCGGGGGCTGCCCATACGAGGGGGAGCATCTCCCCACCAGGCTGCAGGCACACGTGTGCATACCCACACGGACGTGCACATTGCACACGCGTGTGCACAAAGCTCTGCCCCCCACTCTCCTGCGGGAGGTCGAGGCACCTACAGCAGCTGTCCGTGTGGCACAGGAGTGCACGGTGGAGCCCCTGAGCCCCTCGCAATCCCCCCGTGCCAGCAGGTCCGCCTGTTTTCCCTCCCCAGCGCCGCGTGTGAATCCCTGCTGGTTGGCTCCCTCCCCCAGCACACACCCGCAGACACACACACGCAGCCGCTCGGCGTGATCCAGGCTCTTCCCGGTGTCTGGATTAGCGTGACAACTTATCAACAAGGCAGGGAAAGAGAATTCAAACCTGTCAGTCCATCCGCATCCCCCCCTTTCCCCGTCTCTCCGCCAGCCTTTGGGCGCAGCGCTGGCACCGCGGAGATGCGGGCACCTCGGTGTAAAGTTACACCAAGGGCTGTGTGGAGCAGGAAAATATGTGCTAGAAAGACCGGTGTCGTCTCTGCTGAGGCTGCTGGTGTGCCCAGGGAGCTGTCGGAGGGGAGGCAGGCAGGAAGGAAACAAACGGGAGGTTTTCCAGAACAGCCGCCGAGAGCTGGTCCCCGCTGCACACGCTGCGCGCGGCTCGACGGGAGGTGCGGGGTCTCGGGGGTGCGGGGATGCACCCCCCAGCTCTGCGCAGCCGTCCCCCGGTGTGTCCGTGGCGCACGGAGCTGCGGCTGCTTCGGCAAACACTGCGGGACGCCCGTGGGGTCCCCACCGGGGTGCGTGGGGTCTCTGGACACGCCATCGCCCACGTTCCGCGTGTTCGCCATCGCCCGCCTTCTGCGGGGTGCCGCAGCCCCGGGTGTCGCGGGCGCTGGGCACACGCCGCGGCTCTTACCCCACACCACCGGTGTCCGGCTCCTGGCCTCGGTCCCACGGGGGGCCGCGTGTCCCGTGACACGCGGGGGACACTCCCTGCGCCGAGACTCCGCCCTCACCCCGTCCAAAGCACCCTCGGTAGCGGGGACAGCTGCACCCCCCGAACACCCACCCAGCACGGTGTGGAGCGCAGGTGGGAGCCCGGCAGCGGCGCTGGGGAGGGGGCTGTGGGCCGGAGGGAGCCGCGGGGGGGCAGCGGGGCGCACCGGGATGTTCGCCGCGCCGCCGCGCTCACTTTCACCTCCCCGCTCAGCCCCAGGCAGCCGCCACATGTTTCCCATTAGGCTCTCCGGACCTCGCCATTCCTGGCTTCCTCGCCAGGGGTAGGGCCTTTTTCCTTATTTTTTTATTTTCCCCTTTTTTAAAAAAAAAATTCTTTTATTTTTTTTCTCTCCTCCCTGGTTACAAAACACCAGCCGAGACCACACAAGCGAGGAGGGACGGAGGGAGAAGGAGAGATAGAGATGGGCGCCGCGGGCGGGGGAGAGCCGGCCAGACCGGGTGCTGCGGCGGGGCCGGGGGGGTGAGGATGAAGAGCGGGGGGATGAAGCGGGCGAGAATGCAGTCACCTCCGCTTCCCACCTCCTGACCCCGCAGCCCTGCAAAGATAACAGCCCCCGAAGACTGCTGACTCGCCTCGCAGAAATCCAATATCCTCGCCTGGTGAACTAATCGACTACCTGGGCTCCCACCTCCCCTGCCCGGGCTTAATCCTGCTGCTGCAAAGCTTTAATTAGTTTAACGGTTTCAGGCTTGACGGAGGTTGGCGGCGAGAGGAATCAGAATCATGGAATGGTTTGGGTTGGAAGGGACCTCAAAGCTCATCTCCTTCCAGCCCCCTGCCATGGGCAGGGACACCTTCCACTAGACTGGGTTGCTCCAAGCCCCGTCCAACCCGGCGGGATTCCCCCCACCTCCCCCACTCCACCCAGACAGGGTTCCCCTTTGGTGGAGAGGGTGCCGTGGGCTGGCAGCATGAGTGCAGGGAAAAGGGTGCAGGGGGCTGCAGGCGCCCCCGAGCCCCTCTAAGCTCCCCCAGGCTGCTGGCACCCAGCCCCGACCCGCAGTGCTGGCACAGGGCGGGCACGGAGGGGCCGTCTTGGCACCGGCGTGGCGGCGGGGAGATGGAGGGATGGCCCCGCAGGACACGGACGTGGTTTGGTGCCCGGCTCCGAGGCCACCCAGACGTCAGGGTGGGGCCGGAGATGCCACCGGGAGACAGGCAGGCGGCAGGGACACAGCCGCCACACAGATGGGGACACGCTGGCCCGACGCCTCCCACCCCGCCGGGGCGCCGTGCCCAGCCGCCCGCGGCGGCAGCGGCGGGGACGGGGCGTCCTCCCTATTGCCCCACCGCCTCGGGGGTCCTTGGGCACCGCGGGGCGCTGCGAGGGTTTGGGGTGGCCCTAAGTACCCTCACAAGGGCATAGGGCGTCTCCGGTTCCCGCTGTCACCCGTGTCCTGTGGGCACAGCTGGCATTCCGCTGCAGGGGTGCCCTACTTGCCCCCCCGTCCCCCCCGAGTGGCATGGGGGGTGTCCCACTCGTGTCGCACACGGGGACGCCGTGGCGGTGCCTCTCCCTTGCACACTCACACCCACACCACGGTGGTTTTCCTGCCCTGTTCCCGCGCATCTGGGGGCACCACGGGGGTGCGACTCCCCCACACCCCTGGGGCATCGGGGAGCTTGTNCCCCAACCCCCGCCCCACGAGTCCTCCCCAGTCCGTCCTGCGCCTGCTGACAGCAATGGAAAATCCCCTCCAGTGACAGCTTCCTGGCAGGCGCTCGCCGAGGGTTTCCGTGTTCCCCAGCCAGCCCCACTGGCCACCTCCTCCCTGAGCCACGCGGGGGGTCCCTCCGCCTTCACCCCCTCCACGCCGACCTCCACATCCCCCCTAATTCAGCATCACAGACCCCAGAGCACCCGGGTCCTGCTCCCCACACCTCATCCCCTGCCAGCGCCCTGCCCTCCTCTGAAGTGGGGCACCCATCAGCATCTGGGGTGTTTGGGGACCTCTCTGGGTATCACTGGCAGCTCCCAGAGCACCCACCCACCTTGGGGACCCACCACCCCGTGACGGGGAGCAGGGCAAGAGCCGGGGGTTCAGAAGGGTGGGCACAGATGGGTGCTGGGGCACACAGTGTTTGCAGGCAGTCCTGACCCTTCCTTCAGTTGTCACCCCACGGCTGGAACCCCGCTGTCACATCCCCCCTGCCGTCACCACGTCCTCCCGCTGCCCTGACTCCTCTGCCATGCTCTTAATTAGGAGATGGAGCAGATGGCGCCTGGGTTTCATCTTAGGTAACGGGTCCAGACGAGCTGCTTGGCCGCCCGTTCCCTTTGTGGGGCTGTGGGAGGTTCTTTTGGGGTGCCCCCCAAGCAGGGAGGTGGTGAGGGGACGCGTCCCTGCAACGCGCTGCGGGGATGCCGCAGGGACGGCAGTGCCAGGGAGGGATTGCCTGGCATGTGGGACAGACACACCTGGGTTCTGTCCTCTCACATCATCCCAGGGTGCCACATCCTCAGGGCAGGCTCAGACACCCGCCCTGGCACCGGGAGGGAGGGTCTAGGACCACTGGGCTATAAACAAGGGATGCCAAAGGTCTTGACATCTCCTCATAACCCTGAGCTGCAGGAAGGTGGCTGAGGAGTTCATTTCCCTGCAATCCCCCGGTCCTGGCTACAGGGACCCCAGGGACACCCCCATGCTGCTGGGGATGGTGCTGAGTCAGGGGACACGGCCCTTCCCCTGGGCCTGGCTCTGGATGTGCCACTGCCACTGGGCTCTCATGGAGGGCACCCCCACCTGGCTGGTGGCATCCTCCAGCCCTGGGGTCCTGGAGCTGGGGGCACCCTTGATAGGTTCAGCCCTCAGCACCAGAACGTGGCACGGTGCCCTTGAGGTGGGCAGGGATGGAGAGGCCTGGTCAGGCCCCTATTCCTGCTGCTGCAAGAAACCATCTCCCCTGCAAGGACCATCCCCACCAGGAGAAACCATCCCCACCAGGAGAAACCATCTCCCCTGCAAGGACCATCCCCACCAGGAGAAACCATCCCCACCAGGAGAAACCATCTCCCCTGCAAGGACCATCCCCACCAGGAGAAATGATCTATCCCAAAACGACCACCTCCCATGCAAGGACCATCTTCCCTCCATGAAACCATCTCCCCTGAACATCCACCTCACCTGCAATGGACCATCTCCCCTGCAAGGATCATCTCTCTTGCAATGGCCGTTTCCCCCATAAGCCATCTGCCCTGCAAGGACTCTCCTCTGACAGAACCACATTTCCTTCAAGCACCTCTTCCCCACAAGGACCATCTCTCCTGCCACGACCATCTTCCCTGCAATGCCCATCTCCCCCACAAGAAACCATCTCTCCACAACAACCAATCCCCCTCCAGCGACCGTGTCACCCACCGATCATCCCTCCAGTCAGGAGCCCCTTCCCTCGTGCAAGGACCCTCCCCTACCACCCCACAAACGTGGGTACCCCGCTGCCCCCGGCTGCTGGGGGGCGCTCAGGTGACCCCCGTGGCATCGCCCAGAACGGATGCAACCCCCAACCCCCTTGGTCGTGGAGGGGTCTGACCCCCCTCCCCGGCTTGGGGGGGCCTCGAGAGGGCTGGGGAACGGCTCGACAGATGGACGGCAGCGATGGTGGCACCTCGGCCGGCTGGAGCCCAGCGCCGCAGTTCAGAGCTAGCAGGGAAACGGGCTAAATTTAGCTCTTCCCTCGGTGCCAGCTTTGTTCCCCCGCCCCGTCGAGCCGGCGCGGGAGGCGAGCAGCCTCCAGGCCCCCTCCTCTGCCCTGTCCCCGCCTGCGGGAGGATACGGGACACACCAGCACCGCTCCCTCGGGGTGCCAGCTCGGGGCACCAGGCGCTTCCCGGGCTGCCGGGTGTGTTTGCCCGCGCGTCTCCAGGCGCCGGCGGCTCCCGGCTCTGCCACGGGGTGCTGCGGCCCGGCGTGGGGAGCGCACCCCGGGCCCCCAGGGCCCCCGCAGTGTGCTGGCAGCCCTGAGGCTGCGCAGATGGTCGCGGCCCCCCTTCCCGGGCTCCCTGTTATAGCCACAGCATGAGTCACAGCCCCGGTGTGTCCCTGCCCAGCGCCGGCCACGCCGGGTCATGTAACACCCGCGGCCGCGCTGGCGCGGAGGGGGCTCCGCTGGCTGCCCACGCCACCCCCGTCGCCCAGCACTGGCACCCTGGGCAGCTGCCCGGCCCCCCGACACCCTGCTGGAGCCCCCCGGGGGTCACAGCGGCGGTGCCCGGCTCCCCCCGCTCCCCACCGGTGCGCTGCGGGTTAACGCCAAGCGGAGCCGGGATCCTGCGAGGCCAGTAACATTTGGAAGGCGCCAGATGGACGCGTGCCCATGCCGAAGGCTCGCTCGGCACAGCCATGCTCCCCCGGCGCTGGGGCTGGGGGGCTGCCCGGGGCAGCAAAGGGGCGCCCGCCGGGATGGGAGGATGCTGACAATGCGCCCACCGGGGTCCTGGGGCCGCCGGTGCCCACCCACACCCCGTGCCGGGCACCGGCGCCGCCGGAACGCAGCCCCATCACGCAGGCAATGGGGTGACGGGGTTCAGGTGCTGACACCGCGCCGGGGAGACCAGGTGGGGACCGAGGGGGGGGTCTGGGTGGGGGGAGAGCAGCCAGTTGCCTCCCTTGGCCAATTTTAGAAACTGGCTAGACAAGAAAAGCAGAATGAGCCGGGCAGGATTAACGGCCGTGCTGGTGTCAGGGTGGGTTTTTTTCTCTTTTTTTTNTTTTTGTGGGAGGCACACACACGAGTTGAGCGGAAACTCCTGGCTGTGGATCCTGTTTCCTGGGAGATGCGGCCGGCTGGGGCCGAGCTGGGGTGTGGGAGCCACTGGGGACGATGCAAATGCTGGTGTGATGGGGCAGGGGTGTGGGCAGGCGGGGGCGACCCCTGCCCCATCACGCTGGTGGCCTGGCACCCAAAATATGTGGGTATGGAGGTGGTGCAGCCACTAACAGGCCTGAATGTGCACAAGATGGTTGTGCACACGCAGGTGTGTGCACAGGTACAGGCACGAGGGAGGATTTGCACACGTGTGCTGACACCTTGTACAGGCACAGGAACACGCACAGGCACTGGTGAGCACACTGACAGGTGCACACCTGGGTTACAGGCACACACACAGGTGTGCTGGCACCTGGAGGTGCAGCACCCACCTCTGTGGACACACAGGATCACACCTTGGAGGTACAATGCCCCACGGCAGCACGCATGAGCTCCAGGGACGCCCCGAGCACCCAGACACCAGGACAGCACTGCAGACCCCATCCCACAGCCTGCTGGTGGCAGTGGAAGCCGCTGGGGTTTTGACCCTAAAACACAATTCACCCTTCCCTTTGAGAGGCCACGGTGATCCACCAAAATCTGGGGGTGTGAAGAAGGGATCTGCCAGTGCCACGCAGCGGGGACATGGATAGTGACAGGGAAACTGAGGCAGGAGCAGGGTGGGCAGTGCCCGAGGTGCTGATGGAAACAGGGAGCTGCAGCCAACTATTCCAGAGGACCCAGGCGTCCTGAAGTGCCCCAGCCCCAGGCTCGGCTCCCACCCAGCTGCCCCCGTCTCCGGTTACACCGCGGCTCAGGCTCCCCAGGGATGGCGATTGGAGCACCCAGGTCTCTCTCACCCACCCACACCACACTGGCACCACCGACCCAGCCCCTCAGAGCACACACACCTACAGACACACCAATGTTTGCTCTCCCCCCTCGCCGGGGAGCTTTCCATTAAAATTGGAAGAACACAACTTGCCGGCAGAGCCCCGGCGCGGATCGTACACAGCCTGTCACTCACACATCACTTTGTAGATGCCCATAAATTGCTTCATTACCTCTTCTAATTGAGGAGAACGCAGCTGCTGTGGGGCGGTGACGGAGCGCCTTCCCTTTGAAGGATGCCTCCCTCGCCAAAGACGGGTCCGGCAGAGCCGCAGAGCCCCACCAACATCCCAATAATAATAATAATAATAGTAATAATAACCATAATGACAGTATCCAAGCAAAATCCCCCGGAAAAGGGCAGCAGGGCTCACATGTGATGGAGCTTGCTTGAGGGAGGGGGCTGAGGGGCTTGGTGGCCCTATACTGGTGGGGAAACTGAGGCACAGGGAAGATGCACCATGCACAGGGAAAGGGCAGGCACGGAAACCCCTGCATCGCATTGGGACCCTGAAGGGGAGTACAGTGTTGACAACATTTAGGGAAAACCCAAACTCAGAGGATTGAGCATCTCCCTACCCCCAGATTTGGGGGGCCAGGAGAATGCGCAGCACCATCCAAAACTCCCTGGAGAACTTCCCACCCTGCTCAAGGGCTTCATTCTCCCATCTTCACCGGCACGACGCCAGGGGTCCTGCCACCCTCTGGTGCCCTCATCCCCTGCACCCCATCCCCGCGGGGGCCCCCCGTCTTTGTCTGGCGGCGGCGGGCGGCTGCGGCTGGGCTCGGTCCCCTTGCAGGATACTGCAGAAGGATTTACTGTATTGCAGCTTGTGCTGGCTGCAGCCCAGCGCACAATAGATTAGCTGTAGCCCAGGGCAGCACGTTGCGGGGGAAGGAAGGTGGGATTCATCCGGCTGCAGATTGCAGGGCATTTGCTGCAGTATCCTGCAGGATCCGGACACTCGCTCTGCACCCCCTCACCCTGCTCCAGCCTGGCACAGGGACCTCGAGGGACTCATGCAGCCCCCTCCTCATCCCCTCCACCAAATTCGGTGGCAGGAATGTTTCTCGTGGCCACATGGGCTGGGGGACACCTTGCTTGTTCCCTGCGCCCGAGTGGAGGTCCGGAGGGGCTGCGGTCCCCGGTGGCACACGGGCGCTGCGGGGACACCGGGGCCCCCCTCGCTGGGTGCGACGGCACAAAGCTGGTGCAGGGAGGGAGCCAGGGACTGCAAGCAGCACTAATTGATCGCGATTAATTCAGCTCCTACCTCCTCGGGTGGCAGGAGAGATGCTGAGACACAAGCGCAGCCCACAGAGCTCCCCAAACAGGCTCTGCTCTCCCCTGTGCCCACCCCTTCCCCCCGGGGGGGACCCACGCTGCCGGTCCCTGCGGGTGTGGGGGTCTCTGGTGGGTGTCCAGCTCCTGCTGCTGCCTCAGAGGTGCTGGGGACGGGTCCTTGGTGTGGACCCACATTCCCGGGGTGCTGATGGAGGGTGAGGGTCCTGCTAGCACACCACCCTCTCCCCCTGAGATCAGGGATGGCACAAGGGGAGGTGACGCTCAGGCGATGGCACAAGGGAGCAGATGGGCCAGGGGTCACTGATGGCCTCGTGGTGGCACCGTGACATGTTCAGCAGTGTCACCAGCCAGTGGGTGCAAACCAGGGGACACAGGAGCGCTGCTGCCACCTCCTCCAGTACCCAGATGTCACCCCACCGGGGATATCAGGCACCCTGTGGGCACCCCGCAGGCGCCGCGGGCAGGGGGGCCGGTGCTGCGGGCAGGGGGACCCCAGTGACCGTCTGGATTTGGAGGGGTTTGGAGCCTGCGGATTCCGGTTCCATAATCCTACGTGGGATGCAGTTTCCACAGCAACAGCGGGTCAGAGGGCAGCGAGGGGAGCCGGCTGCTCCGCTTGGGATTGCAATCCTGCCGCCGCTGCCGAGCGCCGCCGGGCGAGGTGTCGGGGCGCGGTGCCGGCTGGACCACGGCGGGGCCACGGTGGCGAAGGCAGGCGGCGGAGAGGGGGCCGCGTGGGGCGCGGGGGCGGCCGGGCTGGTGCTGCCGGGGAGGCGGCAGAGGCTCAGTGTGGCGTTGTCAGCAAAGATGTCACTAATTGTCTGCAGGAGCAGCAAACTCTCGTTAACCCTTGGGCAGCCGGCGGCGGGAGCGCTGGCGGGGCCGGGGGCACCCGGGGACCGAGGGCACCCGGGGACCGACTGCCGAGTGTCCTGGGGCCGCCCCCCTCTGCCACCGCCCCGCTGCACGGCTCTGGCAGAGTCACTGCACCCGCCGCCCCCCAGCGCGGCTGCTGGGACACCAGCGTGTCCCGGTTGGTGACCGTGGCTGCCCGCTCGTCCCGTGGGCTCTGGCTTTGTCCCCATCGCCTGTGGCTGTGCCGCACTTGGGCAAGCAGGAGCACAGAGGCAAATGCTGTGCCAGGGCCACTGAGCAGAGTCACTCCCATCCCCGGCCACTTCCATTCCCGGTCACCTCCTCCATCTCCATCCCTGGCCACCTCTATCCATCTCTGTTCCCAGCCACTGTCCCCACGGGCACACCCAGTGAGCGCAGGGGGGACGGAGGGGTACCCAGCACCCACACCACGGCCACCGCCCAACTCACACCACTGCACACACACCTCACCACGGCTCCATCCGCATGGGAAAAGGACACAAGACCCCACGGTGACGCTTGGGCACAAGGCATGAGCACCCACCCTGCCCCGGGAGGCTTTGGCCAGGGCTGGCAGAGGCGTAAGCACCGGGGCAGAGGCAGAAATGGCTTTTCCACCTCTCAGCCAGCTCCAGGTAGACCTGGAAGCGCTGCCGGGAAGCGCTGACGTCGGCAGGAGCGGGTGGGGGCGGCGGGGAGAGGCCGGGGCCGGGGCCGCCGGAGCGGGGTCAGCAGAAAGCCTCCGGCTCCGCTCGCCGCTGCCAGCCGTTCCGCGGACCTTTTGTTCCCATTCCGCACCTTTCCCAGCACCTCCCGACTCCCGGGGCTCCTATCCGGGGGCCAGGGCAGGGGTCCCCTCCGGTACTGTGGGTTTCGGTGAGCAGGATGTGCCCAGCGTGGCTCATGGCACAGGGACCCAAATGATGACGGGGACGCGGGCACATCCAGCCCCAAGGCGAGGTGACTGAAGGAGGTTGTGGGGACTCTGCGTGGGGGATCTGAACCCAAACCTAAAAACCTGACCCCCTCCTCCCTGACAGCCCTGGGAGGGGTTAAGGGGAGGAAGGAAGGCATCCCAGCGTCCTGGAGCATCCCCTGGATCTCGTCCCAAAGTACAGCCAGCCTGGGAGCTCAGTGAAGGGGATGGATCCTGCACAGCAGCACAAAACCAGTGCTCCCACTGCAGGCAGACACTGGGACTGGAAGAAAGCAGCCCTCTGCCCTCCTTCCGGGTATCCCAACACCCCGGCAGCACACAGGGACGCAGAACTGCTGGCTGAAGCTCATCCTGCCTGGTGACAGCACCGGGGACCCCAGGAGAGAGCTCAGCTCTCCCCGTCCCCCCACAGCCGCTGCTGGTGCCTGGGAGGAGCCGGGCTGGGCAGGTCTGGACACGTCCAAGGACTCTCCCAGCCTCCAAGGACTTTCGGCTGGGATTTCCTGTGAGGGATGCAGGTTTCCAGATGTCACAACTCTCCGGGATTTCTGCTCCATGAGCTCCTTGGACCCACACTCGCATCAGCCTCGTGGGTGCCCATTGGTGGGGAATCCTTTTGCCAAAGCTCCCAGGGCAGCACCACTGGGACAGCCCAGTATGGCTTACTGCTCCTACGGGGCACCCTGCAGCTGCCACTGGCTCCAAACAGCTCCTCTGTGCAGCACTGCCTGGGGGCCTCCTGCTCCCTGACATGCCTTCCATCCCTTCCAGCTGGAGTGCAAACACTCCCCTGGATGCAAATTCATCCCACTGCAGGGTGCAAACCCACAGCTGGGTGAACCCCTCCCCTGGATACAAACCCATCCCCAGATACAAACCCATCCCTGGGTGCAAATTCATCCCACTGCAGGCTGCAAACGCACACCTGGGTGAAAATCCATCCCGGAGTGATAATTTATCCCTAGATGCAAACTCATCCCTGGGCACAAATCCACCCTGGGTGCAAATCCAGCCCCAGCGTGCTGCACCCCATTCCACTGCCTTTCCACCAGCACCCCTGTCCTTCCCCAGCTGCCCCAGCCCAGCCCAGTCCGTCCCCACCGCCGCCACCAGGATCCTGCTGCCAGCCGCGCCCTCCGGATCAGGCAGACAGGTCTCTCCCCCCCAGGCTCCCTGCTCGGTGTCTGGCTGAGCTAAGCGTATTTAGCGCTTTTAATTGTTCTTAATAAATCAATCCCGCCAGCCCCTTAAATCATTTTTGTGGCTTCCCTCGCAGCCGTCCCCGCGGCCGTGCCGGTGCGGAGCCTGCTGTCTGCAGCGCTGCCGGGGACCCGGGCGGGCACGGGGCGGTCGGGACGCACCCCGCCCACCCCAGCAGCCGCCCCGCTGCTCCTCGGCCCGGGAGCTGCGTGACGGGGCTCTGCCTGCCGGGGTAGGGGCCCCGTGCCTCAGTTTCCCTCCCTGCGTGGGGTGTTTTGGGGATGCACCAGCTGCTCCCCCTCTCCCTGCTGTGTGGGTTCAGTCACTCCAATACTCCACATCTTTTGGGGACACCGAGGGACCACAAGTCCCTCCTCTCACTTGCTCCTCCCCTCAGGGCCAGGTGCTGTGGGAACAGAGATGGTGACAGTGGGTGTCACCCGTGTGGCATTGCTGTCCTGGCCTGGGGTGTGGTGCTGCCTTGTCCTCCAAGCCCCTGGTGCCACCATGGACCCCTGCTGCCACCAAGGACCCCAGGGACACGCGCCATCCCCTGCCCACACTCAGCCAAGTCCTGAGCCCCTGAGGGCACAGGATGAGCCGATCCAGCTTGTGACACCCACACGGGATCAGTGCAGGCCCCAGTCCCCTCCAGGTGACTTGCCGAGGCTGCGATGATGCTGACACTCAGCTGGATGACAAGACTAGCATTTCTGGGGACATGCCACGCACCCACACCGTCCCCAACACCCTGCAGCATCCCCCGACCTGCTGAGCTCCACCATCCCATCCCTCCCACCACCCCACCCCACATCCCATCCATCATTTCCATGGCAGAGATGAACACCCCACAGTCAGACAGCTGCTGGGGGAATGTCACCAAACAGCCCATGCTGGCTTTGGGTGAAAAGCAAACCTGGCAGGGTGACACCCCAGGCAGGACCAGTGCAGCCCCCAACCCTGTCCAGTGACTTCCTGGGGCTCGGTGCTGCCCAGGGGCAATGGGGACACCCAGCTGGATGACAACACTGCTATTCTGGGGGTCGCATTACCCACCCCACACCATCCTGAGCACCCTGCAGCACCTCCCAGCGCACCCAGCCCCACCTCCTGCTCCATCCCACCATCCAGCAGTGCATCCTCATCCATCCTGCCAGCCAAGGTGCATCCCACTCCCCCACACCACCCACCGCATCCTTCCTCATCCCACCTCCTAATCCTGCCCCCTGCCCCATCCCACCGCCCAGCTCCACATCCCACCCACCACCACCCCACCAACCGCTCCAGCCCCGCTGGCATTTTCCACGGCAGAGATGAACACCCAACACCCAGGACGGTTGCCGGGGGACATGTCACCGAACAGACTGTGCTGGCTTTGGGCAAAAAACAAACCCGGCAGGGCTTGGAGGGAGAGAGCTAACCTTGACACAGTTGCAGCAGTCACTAATAGCAGGCAATATGCCTGTTCTTGGGGGACTGTTGCAGTTGCTAAGATACTGGCAGCCGTGTGAATGGAAATGGGTCAGTAAACCTGTGGAGAGATAGTGTGACACTGTAACCGGCACAGCTGTTGCAGCCTACATCGAAATCCCACCCTTTCAATATTTATCACTCTCCGCCTTCGGTTCCTTCCTCCCAGCAATTTTTTCCACGTTGGTTTTGCCCGGGGTTGGTGAAATCACCCCGAAGACTTTAATGAGATGAGAGGTGGTGGAGCGATGGGATGGGGTGGAAAAGGCGCGGTGCAGGGGGATGAGGAGGGAAATCAAAGCCCCCACTTTGGGTGGGTGCCTGTCCCCCCTCCCCGCCCCACTCCACGAGCAGGATGGAGCCAGTTCTTGGAGAGATTTAACAGGAAACAGGCTATAATCCCCCTGGTAGGAAAACGGGTGAAAAGGTCAATTTACTTCTGTCCCTCGTTTAGGCACTGTGGTGAAATTACACACTTGCAGGAGCCGCTGCGCATGGCTGGGAGAGGAGGGAGCGGTGCTCGTGTCCATCCTCGGCTGTCCGTGTGTCCGCCCCGCCTGCTGCATGCCCTGAGCCTTCCCAAGGCACCCCGACCACCAGCAGCATTCATACAGCCCAGGAGCAGCACCCACGAGCCCCATGGCAGCACCTGTGTGGCCCCACAAGTGACACCCACACATCCCAGGGCCCGGCATGCCCAGTCCTGACCCCAGTGCTCCAGCATCTCCCCACGTCCTCCAACACCTCCTCAAATGCTCCAGCACCCCTAAATGCTCCAGCACTGCCCCCATGCTCCAAGTGTCCCAGCAGTCTCCTTAATGCTCCAGCATTTCTCCAAGTCCTCCAGCATCTATCCGATACTTCAATCCCAATAATACAAATACTCCAGCATCCCCCAAATACCCCAGCACCCCCACGACGAATGCTCCAGTGTATCTGTAAATGCCCTAGCATCTGCCCAAACAGTCCAGCATCCTCGCCCCAAAAGCTCCAGCACCTCCCCAAATACTCCAAAACCTCCCCGAACATTCCAGCATCTCCCCAAACATTCCAGCACCCCCCAAAAGGCTCCAGCACCTCCACAACACCGAGCCCTGATGCCGCCACCCCCTGCCCCACGCTGGGCTCAGCTCCCCGCTGCCTTTGGTGCTGCCACAACTCAACCAGGGCGGGAAGGATCGGGCCCTGCCGCCCAGCTGGGCCCTGGGAGCGGGGACACAGCCACGGGAGGACGCTGTGCCGTGTCCCTTGTCCCTGCCCCAGGCGCTGTCCAGGTGCGGGGCAGGCGGTTGCTCTGGCCGAGACCCTGCTGCAGGGAGGAGGGTGAGAACATCTGGTCGCAGGGAAGAGGGACAAGTCCAGGGAAAAATGCCGAGCTCTTGGAAGAGGCCCTCACCGCCACGGCTGGGGTGGAACAAGCCCCGGCATCCCTCCTGCGCCACAGCTGCACCGGGGAGGGGAAACTGAGGCACGGTGGAGCCAGACAGCGTGATGTGGAGTCACGAAGCCGCGAGCGCCGGGGTCACCCCCAGCTCCCGGGCTGGAGGAGCACTGCCCATGATTTATAGCCCAGGGTCTGGCATCCGGGGGGCGGCAGGGAAGGAAGGGAGGCTGCGGGGAGCGAGGGGAGCGCGAGATCTCCTCCTCCCAAAGACGCTCCCTGCCACCCCCCCGCAGGTGGCTGGAGCAGAACGGTTGATATGGAGACAGGGAAGCACAGACTGTCTGGGTAAGGTGACATTCGACAGATGCCAGGTTCAGACTCGCTCCAGCCAGTATTCCCACCCTCCCTCACTGCCTGCCTCCAGCCCCCACGCAAAGGCATGTGCGGGGGGAGCAGGCTGGGCAGGGGCAGGTGGGGGAGTGGGGCACCCTGTGATCTGCTGGGAGGTGAAATGCCACCTTGTCCCCATCCTGAGGTACCAGCACCCTGAGTGTCCCCTGCCAGGGCAGACCTGGAGCCTCTGGATCGCCAGTCCTGGAGCCCGTGGTGCAAGCAAAGGGGCCGTGACCCCTGTGAGCACCCACCCAGAATGATGGGAACCCTGCCCCGTGCCAGGCAGGCACAACTGGAAGATTTGGGGGACACATCTGGGGAAAGGATCGCCCCCCACCACCCTGATTGCAGAGAGGGCAATTAGCTGATGCCTAAGAAGAAATGGCCCAACTTTAGGGGGAGCACAGGCTTTGCATCTGCCACCCAGGCAGGCTGACACTGGGCACGACAGCCCCTTGTCCCCAGGTTCATTGCCTGGGGAGGAGTCCCAGGGTGCCAGAGCCCCCCCGGGCTGCAGTCCTGTCTCTCTGCACCTCGGCAGGGTCCCTCGTGTGCTCTCACCCCTCCAGGCTGGAGCTCAGAGGGATGCTGGAGGGATTCCTGGCATGCGAGCCGGGGAGAGCCCCTGCTCCCGTGGGCAGGGAGGGACAGGGCAGTGGCACGGGACAGGCACCCCCCGCACCCAGAACAAGTTCATGGTCTGCAGTGAGGGCAAGGGGGGGATTTGGCAGGGAGGGGAAGGAACAAACACAGCGGGTACAGCACGGGGTGGGGGGAGCCCCCCAGCACTCTCCTGCCAGATCCCCTTCGGGCAATCCGGCACCCCCAGACCCCCGGGAACTCCAATGGCTCCCGGGGTCCACTGAGAAGGATGATGGGGGCCGCCAGCCCACACAAAGCCCCTCCAGCCTCTCCCCGTGCCCCGGCTGCTGCTCCCTGACCCCCTGTGCGGGGAGGTTGGAAACTGCTAATGAGCTCGGCCCTTGCCCAGCGTCCCGGCCCCGGGTGGCCCCGGCAGGTGCGGGTCACCGCTCAGGGACTCTGTGCTCCGGGCTGGCGGAAGCGGGAGGCGCCTGGTGAGGGGCTGCAAAGCCTTCGGCACCGGCGGGATGGGCTCCAGCACTCGCTCGGGCTCTTCTGTCTCCTCTTCATCACCCTCTGTCTCTCAAACATCCCCAATCTGCTCCGCAGGGATTCTTGGCACAGCCCCAGCTGGGACACGGCACTAACCTGGGGACACCCCGCACCCCAGGATGAGGGGACACCGCCCCTGTCTCTCCTGCTCCCTTCACTGCATTTCCCACCTTCTTCCTCCTCCTCTCTGCCCTAAAGCCAGACGGATTTCACCGCTCTGCTGAGCTCCAAACTCCACTTCCAGATTTTCAGTGCGACCTTCTGGCTACCTGGATCCGGCACTGCAAGATGCCCTCTCTGATCCCCCCTCCCCTCTGGCCCCCCAGCATCCCCGGGGGAGCCAGGGCTGGATGCAGCCAGGAGCGGGATGCAGGGGGAAGCTAGGGGTGGCCGAGGAGGAGGAGGAGGAGGAGGAGAAGGAGGAGGAGGTGGGGGCTGCGGAGGGAGAGGTCGGGCTGCACCTGGATGCAAGAGCAGCCTCAGGAGGTTTGGGTTGTATTTAAGCCAGCCTGGCCCTGGGAAAAGCAGGAGCACGGTCAGAGAGAGCCTGGCAAACGCGTTGCACGTGTGGGAGGTGCTGCCGTGGTTCCCAGGGCAGCCTTTGACCTCGCTGCCTACACGGAGGGTCCCCCCAAAGGGCCCCCACTCTCCTGGGACTCCGTTCTGCAGGGATGTGCTCGCTCCCCAGGCTGCCCTTGGCTCTCCAAGCCCGGATCCCGCCCCAGGGGCAGGCAGAGGTCTGTGGGACCTCTGTGTCTGGCTATCACTCATCACAGATAACCAAGGGGAAGAAGAAGGAAAGACATAAAACTCGCAAAATACCCCAAACCCCCGTTCAGCGCATGAGGCACCAGGGGGTGTGAAAAAGCAGCAAAAAAAAAAAATCCACGGAAACAGCTGGAAAAAGCCCCAAAGCCCCAGGTCACCCCCACACGCTGCCCCCTGCCCTCAGTGCTCTCCCCGCCGGTTATTTCCAGCCCTCTGCATCCCCCCTCCTCCTCCTCCTCCCCATTCCCTCCCGGCACCCTGCTCTCCTCCGCTCGCTCTTGCATTCTGGTATTTGGTGTGTTCCTCAGCTGCAGGAAATTCCTGATGCTCTCCATCATGCAGCCTGCGCTCGCATCCCCCGCCCTGCCCGGCTCCCCTCCAAAGGACAGCCATGTGCCGGACAGCCAGCGCCGCCGCCATTGCTCCCCTCCCAAAAACGGCATTCACTCCTCTCTCCTCGCCTCCTCTTTCTCCTCTGGCTTTTATTCCCTCCAATTATTTTCAACTCTAACCCTGCAGAACAGCCCCTCTCCATCTGCGCCAAGGGCTGAAGCCGCCCAGCTCCGGCCATTCCCCTGCCTGGCTTTTCCCTCTTCGTCTTCCTCTCTTCGCGAGACCGCTCCTGATCTTATTTTAATTCGTCTCAGACGGTGTTGGAGTGTTATTTTAAGAGAGAGGATATGCACAGACATTGTGTTTTCTGCTTTTTCCTGGCCCCAAGCCAGGCTCTCTGGGCTGTCAGCTACCCACTGTGTTGCAGTCACGTGTGGGAAGAGGCAGCCAGAGCCAGCCTCACAACTCCTGGTAGCAACATGGAAATCAAGTGTGCACTTTCTTCCCTCTGTATGTGTCTGTATTATTAATAGCGTCTCTCTCCGTGAGTTATCCATAATGTATCTTAATACCTGTCCGTGGGTAAATGATGTATCACGGAGCATTCGCGCCCATGGCTCCGTGTGCCACCGGGGAGGGGGACAGGCGTCGTGGTGGTGCCACCATCACCCCTGAGGTGTGGCATGGGGACGGGGGACAGGTCAGGGGGATGGGGACGGAATCTGGCAGCCACGAGCCGCACCGGTGTGTCCCAGCCTGCTGGCACCTCAGTGAAATGGGCGTGTGGGGAGCAGCGGGGTGCTGCGGGCAGGATGGGGCCAGCCGGCACGGGGGTGGCACTGAGCGATCCCTGCCACTGGCCAGGAGGTGCTGGGGGACACTGATGTCCCATGCCGTGGACACTGACGCTGGCTGCTACAAGTTCACCAAGGAATGGGACATGTCACTGCACAGGGAGGGAGTGCAGGAGGCCAGTGGGCAGCAGGGAAGGTGCGGGATAGATCGGCACCACNTTGGATGGACATGGCACAGGTTGGATGGACACGGCACGGGTTGGATGGACATGGCATGGATTGGACGGATGGACACAGCACAATGCAGAGCTCAGAGCCTGACACAGATGTGTCCCAAGAGGCTCCACATTGGCAGGAGATGCCCAGATGAGTCCAGGGGGCTCCCAGCCCCAGGAGGCTGAGCAGGGCTCCCCCCGAGTCATACACATACACCAGAAATGGGGCAGCACCCAGGCCCCTGCATGCAAGGACAGCTGGTGCTGCCCCTCTCCAGGCTGAGGGTCCCCTCTGCATCCTGGGGATGGAGACACCAGGGCAGGTAAACAACCCTGGACTGGGGTCTTCCCAGTGCTAACCAGGAATACAAAGACCACATATTGATCCATACTGTGCCTACACCCCCCTTACACCTATAAAGCATGTGTGCATGCAAGAGCACGTGGGCACGCACATCCTACCCACCTCTGTGCACCACCTTGACACACAGATGTGTGCAGGTGTTGTTTGAACTTGTCAGTACGTGGGGCTGCCAGCAACATCCCCAGCCAGCAATGTCCCTGCTTGCTTCCCACAGGACCCCCTGCACATCCCTGCTGGGACACCATGCCCATCCCCACACACCATGCCCAGGATGCTGCAGTGTGCATGGACAGAGGAGCACCCCAACCCCAGGGGGTGCCCAGGTGGGGCAGCCCTGCCCACGACACACAGTGGGAGCAGTGTGGGTGCCAGCACCCAGCTGGGGTCATGGGGAGCAGGAATCCAGGAAGGCGAACTGGAGCTCAAAGCTTCACATTTCTGGATTCTGGTTCCCGTTTCTGCTCCCGGCTGTTTCCATGGAAACTGGCGTCGGACCTGGGAAAATAAGGTTAGGGTTTGCAGTGGAGGCCCACTGCCAGCCTGCCTGCCTCTGCAGCCCTCTGGCCCTGCCGCCTCACCGGGCACATGCCCAGGTACCCCCACGCCTGTACCCATGTGATGCTCAGGCCTGGGGGCTGAGCCGCACTGGCACCCCCTGGCATCTTCCAGCACCCTCCATCCTTCCACCTGGTGACCCCTGGGAGCCCAGCACACACTGGGTAATCTGGGAACTGGGACCACCATGCTGCTCCCTGGCATGCTGGTGAGGGTGGCGAGTTGGCGGCGGCACCCACCGGACCCACAGCTCTTCCCTGCTACCCCACTCTCTTCCCTGGTGCTCCAAACATGGCACAGCTCAGCCTCCATGGACACTTCCCAAAAATGCTCCTGTGGCCATGACACCCCAGCAGCACCACTGGGACAGGGGACACCGAGACTGTGCCCACTACCGACACCCCGTTTGCGGGTTTTACAAGGACCCGGCCTCAACAGTAACATCATCCTCCCCTTTCCCAGCTCAGGATCCCCAATTGCTCCAGGGAAGGTGGGGAGTTGGAGGGGGGAAGAGAACCAGGACACGACACCTCGGGGGAGCCGTGAAGACTAATGAATGGAGGCTTTTAAAAAGCACTTTGACTGAGAAGTGCTATAGTAGGAACTAATTATCCCTCCCGCCTGCGCGCACCCTCGCACGCCGGCGCAGCCGCGTCCTGCTCCCTCCCGGAGCCACAGCTGCAAAATCGCAGCCAACCCCGGCACCCAGCACCACGGCAGCCACGCCACCCGGCACTGCCCTGGCCGGGGAAGGCTCCCTCTGAGACTCCACTACCCCTCCTGTGCCCTCCATGTGCCGTGGACCCCCACTTTGCGGCCGTGGCCCCCCTGGCAAAGCTGGCAGCAGCAGGCTGGGGGCACAGGGTGGTGCTCACCCCCCTCCTCGCACTGGAGTTTTAGGGAATGTTTCCTTTTTAATTGAAATCCGCCATTTTACAGCGATGGCAGGTGGGCTGGGTAGCCAGTCCCTGTGGATGCTCAGGGATGGACAGCACCTGGCACGGCGGGGTGGGCGGCAGAGCTGGCACAGACCCCTGTCCCCTCGCAGCTGTGACCCTGCAGCCCAACCGGTGGAGCCAGCCCTTCTCCCTGCTGCCCAGCTCTCAGCACAAGCCATGGGCAGCAGGGACACACAGGGAGATGCCCCAAATGCTCACCCCACTCAATTGAGCAGGTCCCCACGCTGCCAACCTACAGCACCCACAGTTTTGGGGCGGTGCCGGCGGTGCTCCCTGTCCCTCCGCCCCCCTGGAGTGGGATCTGGCGCAATCCCATCCTGCCGTCCCAGCACTGCCCGCTGCCCCATTTCGCATTCCAGTGTGGGCCGGCCCCGCTGCCCTCTCACTCCCACCCCCACCCCGGGCTGCGTTTCAGCTGTTGTTGAATTCTGTCCAGGCTGGATTCATCACAAGAGCCCTCAAGCGGCTGCAAACAAACAGAAAAAACAGGGAGCAGGAGCTCGCGGAGCGATCGATCGGCGCTGGGGGGGCCTGAGGCCCTTTGGCAACGCCAGACCAGCCTCAAATTCCTCACTTCCAAGAGAAAAGGAGCTGGGGATGAGCGGCAGGAAGAGGGGGATGGAAAGCACAACAGCCACCAGCCGCTGGACCATGGCGGCGAAGCCCCCGGGCACGGTGCTGCGGTGATGGGCACGGAGCGGTGGTGCCTCTCCCTTCCTCGTGGAGACGGGCTCGTACCGCTCTGAAACTTCCCTCTTGTGGTTGCTGCAGTTTAAAAAGCAAACAGGAGACTTGGGTGCATTAAAAAAGAAATAGGAAATGGCACAAAGGGTGGGAGCACCCGCACGGATGGGGTTTGCCCAGCAGCGGTGGCACTGGCTGGGTGTTGGGTCAGGGTGCTCGTTCCTGGGGCAGGGAGAAGGAGAGACCCCTCACCCTGGCACTGCAGAGAGGACCAGGCGTTGGGAACATGTGGCATGTGACGGGCAGCTGTGGCCCCAGATCCCAGGGATGGATGGTAATGGCAGGGGAAGCAAACACCGACACTGTTCCGGTGGGAATTGCCACCACTGGAGCTGTGGGGTCAGGTTGCTGAGCCTGGGCTTTTAAGAGGGGCTGGATAATTTTTACCACCACTAACGATCCCATCTGTGCCTGACACGCTCCAGCTCCGAGCCCAGCATTCCGGCAGGGCTCCCACACCTCCCTGCCAAGCCACTCCAACTCGCCTCCCCCTGCCTCGACTGCTGACGGCACAGGGCCCGTGCACGGTGCTGCTGGCACAGGGGGCAGCCATGCTCCTGGTGCCACCACTGTACCCATCCACGGTGCTCTGGAGGACTGGGGGTGACAACCATGGGGTGGCCAATGCAGAGAGGTGTCAGTGCAAATGCCGCACAGCCCGGGGACACAGAGGAGCCACTCAAGCTTCAAGGAAAATTTAGCAGAGTTTTTTTTGGTGGTAGTCCCTTGCAGGGTGACACTTGCTGTCCTCCCTGTGCAGGGACAAGGACCCTGGGATGTGCTGGCACCATTTGCCCTCTTCCTGGCTCCAAACAAAGACCTACTAGAGGACGCTGTTTTTTGGGAAGGGGGTTTGCAGCATCTTGCCTGCAGAACTCCCTGCCAAATCCCACCCAGTCAGGAGCTGAGGGGCACAGCACCAGTGCCTGCAGCACAAGGCTCCTCTCCCTGCAATGTCAACCTGCTGCTCCACATCCAAGGCTGCCCTTGGAAAAGCTGTCGGCTGCGCTGGCTGGTTTGCCAAGCCCAGGACAAGCTCTTTAGCTCGACTCTGCCAGAACAGATGCCTGGGCGACTGTAATTCTTCCTAGCATGGATAGAGGGGGGGATGTGTGGAAAAAAACCCAACCTCATTTAAGCATTGCAGTGGCTGCTCCTCCTTCCCCCAGCATCCACAGGGACGCATCCCCACAGAGGGTCCCCCAAAACCTGAGAGGTGGAGCAGGGAGAGGCTGGGTGATGCCAGGAGGGAAGACAATGCCCAGAGGGAGGATGGCGTGGCACAGCACATGCTGGAGCTGAACATGGCTCTGCTGCCAGCTGGGGAGGAGAGAGCGACCCGCTGCAAGGACAAGTGGGAAGCGCGAGCTCGGCATGCCACTGGTGTCCTTGCAAACGCTCGCCTCTCTGTCTCGATGCTCCCCACAGAACAACAAGCCCGTTCTCATGGCAATGTCCTCTCCGAAGAGCACAGGGAAGGGAGCACGGTGACATGCTCTGGAGGGGCCATGCTCCTTCTCCCCCCAGTCCAGCACGGCTGTGGGGCAGGAGCTGCAGCCCAGCCATTGCACTGCTGCAGGAAGCCGACAGCATTTCCACATGGATATTTTCTTCCACTGGCTGCAGTTTGGGGCTGCCAAAAGCCAAAACAAGAATGGAAACATCCCATTTTGTTGGCAAAAATTCAAGGCAGGGTTGGGGCTTTTTTCTTTGGTTTCGGCTTTTTCCTTTTTTTTTTTGTTCTTGTCTTTGGTTATGAACGGAAATTCCCTGCCATGAAATCATGACGAAACCCCAAACCAAAACACAGCTTGGACTGAAACCTTCACCCAGTTCCCCGTGGATCCCATGTGGGGCTGGTCCCAGGGCTGGGGATCACCCCCACACAGCCCAGGGATACAGGAACGAGCTCAGACCCCAATGCCGCCCCCAGCCCTGTGGAAGGTGAGGGGATATCATGCTTTGGGGATCCCTCTAGGGACCCAAAGTGATTCCAGCCTTGGAATGTACCACTTCCCAGCCCTGCTCTACACCACCCTGCCTTGGTGATGGCACCTGGGAGCTGGCACCAGGCCTGACAAAGCACAGATTTGTCCAAAGGGAAACTAGTCCGTGTGGATGAGGCCAAGCAGGGACCAGGACTGGGGTGCCAGTGGCTCCAAGCATGTCATTACAGCAGTGTTTCCTCCCAGGAAGGTGCTTTGCAAGAGCAGTTGCTGGGAATGGCCTCATCCAGCCCATCCCAGGGAGTCCGGATGTGGCCGAGCCCTGGGGCTCACCCCTGCAGCCTGCCCAGCATTCTCTCCTCCCATTCCCTTTCCACCAGATGTTGGGGCTGGAGGATGAAACAGCTCTTCCCACCCCAGTCCCCGCTGCATCTCTCCAGCTCCCGTTCCGGAGCCTGGATCCAGCCACGCAGGCTGAATAAGGCTGAGCCTTTGTCCGGCTCCCCCCGCCGCGCTTCCCTTATCTGGTCCAGCCGCCTTGCCAAGAGCCGGCAGACGATGCCGGCAGCCCCGGGCTGGGGGGGCCCTTCTCTTCTCCTCCTCCTGCCCCGCAGCCCCTGCGGCCACTGTCACCCCCTGCTAAGTGCTGCCAGCACCTCTCCTCCATCCCTGCCTGTCCCCAAAACCGGGAGACCCCCCTTCACTGGTCAGTGCTGCCCCCCAAACCACCCCCCGGGCACAGCATCACAGCATCACCGCCTCTGCACCGCCCGTCTGCTCCTCCCTGGGGCGTGCGAGCATCCCTCGGGGACTGCAGCCAAGGCAGGGCTGGGTGAGCAGGGGTCCGGGGCAGCGTGGAGCCGGGTTATCTGTCTGCAGAGCTCCGTGCGCAGCAATTAACCTCAAGAGAGCAGCCGCGGCTCCTGCCAAGAACCACATTAGGTGTGTGTGGCAGCGTCTAGACATGTGAGAGACCAGAGGCCTTGATCTGGAGGAAGGCGGCTCCATCCCTTCCCCCACTCCTTGCCCGCCGCCCCACAGGGACCCCCTCGCTGGGGTCTGGCCAGCATCGAGGACAGGGCACCAGGAGGGATGCAGGGAGGGAGCGGGAGGCTGGGCTGAGCCCCGCACCCCTCCGTGTGGGTGTGGTTCCAAAGAGCTCCATGCCGGCTGTTAAACCAGGACTCCTGCTTGGCACATGGCATGGCACAGCATGGCACGGTACCCTCAGGGATGCACACCCTCAGGTCCCCAGCCATCGGTGGAAGGAGGTGGAGAAAGGTGGTCGCAAGCACCACCTGAGCCATGTCCCACCAGGAGATGTGACAAACATCCCATGGAGCCAGCAGCAAACCCTGTGATGAGCCCTGGAGTAGGGATGGAGCTGGGAAGAGACCCAGCTCGCTGCTTCCCCACGCCAATCCCGTCACCTGGGGCAGGTGGGATGGAGCCAGGTGGGCACCGTGGGGGCTGGGCACCCTCCCTGTCAGTGCCCCTCGCACCCATGACACCCCCTTGCTCTCACCTCCCGGGTGCAGCCACCCCAGACGGCTGCAGGATGCTGGGGAGAAGAGATTTTCCCGACGTTAATTAATTAAAATAAACAGCAAATTAAATACAGCAAAATTAAAATAGCTCCGGAAATTAATTTTCAACAAAACCCACCTGGAAAGGCTGGATATTTAAAGAATTAATGGAGCCCTCTGAGACCATAAAGAACCGCTGAGCTCCCAGCATCCACCACCCCCTCCGAGCCCGCCCGGGGACCCAGTGCTGTGGGAGGCTGGGATGGGACCCTGGAATGGGACCTTGGGAAGGGACCCAGGATGGGATCCGCGCCTCCCGGCTGCTCTTGCCTCGCAGCTGCCTGCACACGCCTGCTGCTGCCACACCGGGAGGGACGGACGCTGGAGAAGGATGCAGGGATGCTCCACATCATCCCAGTGGGAAGCACCGGCCCCAGCTCTGGCTTGGCTCGACACGGGGCTCTGCAGGGACACCGAGCTCCCGCCGGTTTTGCCCGGTGGCCGGGGGGAAGCGTTGTGGTCCCCGTGTGACCCTCTCGAGCACAAGGATGTCCCTGTCACCCTCCTGGACAGCACCCACCGCACTGAGGGAAACCTTGACCTCCAAACCCCATCTGCCCGGGTGCTCCGGGCCCCCACAGCTCTCCCCACGCATAATCCCCCGGCCAAGGCGGGATTACCGTGCGAACTGGCTGCGCGGCCGGACAAAGCTCCTTACCAGGCACGGCGGGCAGATCGATGGGCTCCCGAGGGGCCCGGCGGGGCGCGGGCCCGGCTCCGGGCGGGCAGCGGACGGGGCGAGGTGCCGGGGAGCATCCCCGCGCCCGGCCGGGCTCCGGCCTGAGACCAGGCACAACTCGTCACACGCTTGGGGTGTGCCAAACCGCCCAGGGCTGGGAGGCCCATCCGGCGCCAGCCCTCCCACGGCCAAGGCGGCGTTTCCTCTCCCTGCGCCCAGCGTGTGCACAGGCGCAGCGGCACAGACACCGGCGGGCGAGAAAAGGCTCCGGAAGGAAATGGAGAAAGCAAGACGAAGCTGGCAGGTGGAGAGCAGGAGGGGCCGCGGTCACCTCCGCCCCGGTGCGGGGTGCCAAAGGGCATCTGGGGGTCCCCACCTCGCCGGGGTGCCCAGCTGCGCTGCCAGCACCGCGCTGCTCTACTTCAGCATCCGGGGAAACTGAGGCACGGCGGCCGCAGCTTCATGCGGAGCCTCTCGCTCTCCCGGGGAGGGAAACGCTGCCCCCCCGCCGCGGCCGGGATGACACCAGCTCCCCATCCTCCTCCCGCTCCACCCTGTTCCTGCAGGAACCCGGGAGTCCGGGCTCCGGGCAGGCAGCCAGGGCCTCCCTCCTGCCTGCACCTCCCGCCCTGCCTGCTCCGGCGCCCGCGGCCGGCTCCGGCCCTCGCTCCCGCACCCGTGCCCGGTTCACGCCGGCACACACCTTCCCACCGCGTGTCAGGGCGACCTTGGAGCGCTGCCGCGGCCGCTCCGTGCCAAACTTCCCGGCGATGCCCACGGCACAGCCGGGGGTGACGGATCGGCAGGAAGGGGGATTTTTTTTCCCCCATTTGTTTATTCGTTGGGTGGGTTTTTTCCCTTGCCGGAGACAAAGGCGGGCTGTGTGCCCAGGCGCAGGGTCCGGGGGCTGCCGGCGGTGCCGGGACCCTGTGGCGGTGCCGGGACCCTGTGGCGGCGCCGGGACCCTGTGGCAGTGCCGGGACCCTGTGGCAGTGCCGGGCCAGCCGCGCCGGGGGCTCTGGGTGGCCGGTTTCCTCCGCACACAGATGGCTGTTTCGACTCAGTCGAGCGCTTGACCTAAATCTCCTCCTGATCCACGGGAGCTGCAGTCCCTCAGCAGCACAGCTCAAGGCAAGGAGGAGGAGGAGGATGAAGGGGGGGACCGCGGCCAGCTGCGGACTGGCGGGAGGGTCGTGCCGGAGGGCCCCCACCCCGGGTTTGGCAGCAGGGCCGGCGGAGGCGGCAGTGGAGGGAAGGAGGGAGAGAAAGGGGGGGTGGAAAAAAAAAGTCTCCCACGCTTCGAGCTCCAGCCCCGGCCGCCCGCGCCTGCGTGCTGCACCCACCGGGACGGGGCAACCGCCCCGCCGGGCTCGACGCCCCGGCAGACCACTTCCTCGGAGAGGGGCCCGGCGGAGGAAGCTCCAACGGCTCGAAAGTTTCGCCTGTGACTCAACCGCTGGCTGGGGTGACGGAGCCGACCCCGCAAAGGGGGGGCCCTGGGATCCCAGGGGTTCGGGGCATCGGGGTGGGGGATTTTTTTGGGTTCCCCAGACGAGGGTTGTCTGCGAGGCATGGCGCTCCACCCCCAGTGTCGGAGCAGCCCAAACCGGCTTCCCAGCGACAGCAGAATGCTTTTAAAATCCCCTACGCGCGGCATGACTCACTCCAGAGCCAGTGCCCAAAACAAGCTCCGACACGGAGAGGAATGGCGAGAGCAGGGATGCTGGGGGCGGGCAGGAGGGGCTGGGGAGGGCCGAGGAGGGGGAAAGGGGGAGACAGAAGGAGGGAGAGAAAAGAGAAGAGGCAGAAATAACAGCATCTGAAACTCTGCCTGCTGGAGGCTAATTGGTTCCGGCACAGCCTGGTTTGTTTGGCAATGTTTCCTCTAATCCTTCAGGCTCCGCGCTCCCGGCCCCAGGGACATGGGGACATCTCGACACCCGGCCAGCGCCACTGCGGCACTCCCAGCTTGGACCCCCTCCCACTCGGGGATACAGAAGGATGATGTTGCGACCGGCTCTGCCCACCCTGGGGTGCACCCGAATCCTTCAGGCTCTGCACTCCCAGCCCCAGGGACACGGAGACATCTCAACACCCAGCCAATGTCTCTGTGGCACTACTGGCTTGGATCTCTCTCCCACCCTGGGATGCTGAGGGGTGACGCTGGGACCACCCTGAAGCCCTCCTGAGGCTGCATCCTGCCGTGGCGACATCCTGGGAATGGGATCCGTGGTGACACCCTGGGGATGGGGTCCCCTTCCGCAGCGCTGGGCACAGGGATGCTCAGAGGGCTGGGGCGGCAGAGGCAAGGGAGGGGAGGGGACGGGAAGGGAGGGGAAGGGAAGGGGGGGCCCCCACGGCCCAGCATGGCCGAGCCAGAGCACTAGCCAAGAGTCGGCAGCTTTGTTCCAGGTGCCGGCTCCCTTTTTTTCATTAGGCTAATGGGATGCGGATGCATTATTCCATTCCACATGCTGCTAATGAACCACTCAGGCCAGTGCATTTGCATTAATGTGCAAAGCACTGGAGGAGGGTGGAGTGGCTGCATCTGGCCGAGGCTGACCTTCCCTGCACCGCCCAGCCTCCCCGAGCCGCGCTGCGCTCCCACCACTCTCCCACCTCCCCACGGGACCCGGGAACTCCTCGGGATGGCTCCGACCCACATTCCAGGACACCATAACCAACCCTGAGCCACCTCATACTTGCTGCCCACGTTGTCCTCTTGCCTATATCGTGCTTGGCCAGCTCCAGCACCCCTTCCCGTATGGATCATGGATGACGCCCCCCTGCCAGTGCCCCACTCTCTACCGTGTCCCCAAGGCACAAGTGACCACGGCATTCCTCCTGCTCTCTTCACTGCTCCCGAAAAAGCGATCACTCCCACCTCCTGCACAGAAACCTGCTTGGCACGCCCCTCCTCCCTGCTTACTTGTACTGGGACCTCCCAGCATCACCCCAGAGCTCCCTTCCAGCACCCCGGGGGAGCAGAGGGCCCTCTCCCGAGCCCCCCCAGCCCAGAGCTGGCAGGCAGCGCCGGGCGCGGGCGTCACTGGAGCCCTTGGGTTGTTTGTTACAGCTCCCAACTGCCTCTGTCCCCGGAGAGGTTTCGAAGGCGAGTGACCCACGAACTGGAATGCGCAAAGCCTCCAGCAAACAGAGCCAGCTGCCTGCGCCCGCGCAGGGGGGGTGAGGGGAGAGCAGCCGGCCACGGCACGGCACGGCACGGCACGGCATGGCACAGCATGCCCGCGACACAACCGATGTCTCCCAAAGTGGGCAACCACCTGGCTGAGGTGAGATAAGAGCAGCCCATTGGTCTTGTCAAGTCCCCAGTGTTATCAGCCATCTTGAAGGCCCCCAAGCCCCCGTGTCCCACTTCCTTCCTTCCTCCCAGCCTGTTATTTGGCAGCACATGGCCTCCCAGAGCTGTGCTGGGAGCATGCTTCGCCCCTCGCCTGTCTGCAAGACACGAGTCCTTGGGGGGCCAAAGGACCTTTAGGACATGAGACAACACAGTGGCAGTGCCAGACCCCTGGCCTTGGTCTTTGCCACCTCCCCAGGTGCTGGAGGGCTCCCTGCTGGAATCAGTGTGGATGGGCATGGCTCTGCCTGCCCTGGGTGGGCACGGCAGGGTCTCAGCAGCTCCGTGCCCGCCAAGTGTGCGAAGCCCCCGCGCTCGAGCGCGTGCACGCGGGTGTCTGGGTTTGTCACAGCCCGGTGAGCAAGTTAATCTCAGGCTCCCTGACACGTGGAATAAAATCGCGATCCCATAATGGAATTCATTCATCTTCCTGTCCAGGCAAAGAACAAGCCCCCCACTGCCCGCTGGGGCTGGGGCTGGGCCAGGCCAAGGTGGCCAGTGCCCAGCTCCCAGCTGGGGGTCCCTGCCTGCACCCACCCTCCTCCCACCACGGGACCCGACTGGCACTGGAGCGATGTTCCTGTGAGCGGAAACCCAGGGAGCTGCCAAACACTGGGTGCCACAAAGTGTTCCCTTCCCAGGGGACATCAGCCACGTCTGCGGGGGCAGCTGGGGTCACCAAGGAGGGCTGAACTCCCCCAGGGTGATCCAGGGTCCTGTTGTGCTGGAGGGCAGGCATAGCACTCATAAGGGGGAAAGGGAAACTGAGGCAGGCGGCGGTTTTGGGAAAGGGCAATCCAGCTGGCATGAAGGGGACAGGGGAAGATGTCCCTCTGTCCTTGTGTCTTTCTATCCCTGCAGCTCCTTTGCCACTGCGAGTGCCTTGGCCAGCCCTGGTACAGAGGACTCATCCCAGGGATTCTGCAGGGATGGCACCAGTTGGGGCACCCGTGGGGGACCCCAGCACATTCCCAGGCACTGCCTAACCCACAGCCATGGGTACAAGTAATAGGGAGAATCTCAGGAGTCTGGGCAGGGCAGGAGGCCACAGGGTTGCCATGCTGCTCTGGGCCTCATTTTCTCTCTGGCACCCATGTTGAGGCTACCTCGAGGCAGGAAAGTGGCCCCGCAGCCAGTAGAAGAGGAAGAGGAGCAGGAGGAGAAGGAGTAGAAGGAGGAGGAGGAGGAGGAGGAGGAGAAGGAGTAGAAGGAGGAGGAGGAGGAGGAGTAGAAGGAGGAGGGCTTCTCCTTCTCGGGTACACAAAGCCCCTTTCATAGGGGCTGAGTTTGGATTTCCTCTGCCAGCCCAGCACCTCGCTCCCTCCTGCCCTGCCAGCAGCGCTGTGGTCAGAGTGGGAAGCTGGCGGGTGGGACACCTGGGGGAACACAGGGACCTTCAGGTGGCTTCATCCCTCACCCTGACCATCCCCATGATTTTCGCCTCCTGTCAGCTTTTAATTATATCCCTAATAAAAGTCGTTTTGCAGGGGAACAGGAGCTTTGTTGCTCAGGAGCTCATCTGCTCCTGCTGCTCCTTTCCTGCTTTAAACCATAATCCTCAGCTGGGGACACTGCAATTAGCCACTGTGGAGCTGGGCACCATGTCACTGAGGATTAGGGCTCCCTTCGGTGGGAAGCTGGGGGACCCAGCCCTGGTGTGGGTCGATGGCTCTCTGCAGGATGGGGTCTCCCCCCTACAGCCCCCAAAAGAGGGGAATGAGCTCAGAGCCCCTCTGAGCCAGGCGTCCCCCAGCTGACCTCCTCTGGGCACCCACTGCCCTGCACCCTCCACGGCATCGGTGCCACTGGGTTGTTTTTGGGGTGCTCAGGACCCACACAGCCCCTCTGCCAAACCCCCTGGAGTCCCCTGCACAGACAGACCTCCCTCCCTTCCAGGGGCCAGGTGGCTTTGCACACTGTGACTCTGGACACAACAATGGGGCTAGAAAGACCAACAGGAGCCCCATCCCACACTTCTGCATGTCCTGCATGTCTCTGAACACTGGTGCCCATCACTGTGTCCCCCGGGGCGGGGGGGGGAGCGGGAGGGAAACTGAGGCACAGGGCACCAGGTGCCCAGGATGCACGCACTGAAGCTGGAGACAGATGTAACACTGGTGCAGTTTCGGTGACGTGGGACCCTCGTGCACGGTGGAAAGGCCACGTCTACGGCATGGCAAAGGGGTCGCTGGACCCCTCGAAGCCCCTGAAAGGAGCCCGCGCGTCGCTGCCGGGTGCCTCTCGCCAATCAGCCTCTTCCCGGGGCTGCGCGGGGAGCGCGGGCGCTCGTTAGCAGCCGCTCATTAAGAGCCCTCCGGGAGGATGAAGGCACCGGGGGCACCTGCACCTCCGTTTAATGAGCTGCAGCACCATTAAATGTAGGAGGGGACCTCGGGCACGGTGGGGGTGCTGGTGCGGGGGCTGCCCCCACCCTGACCCCCACCCAAAGCAGGCTGTGGGTCCCTGTGCCGGCGTGGCCGTGGCAAAGGAGGAACGCGGGGAGTTGAGTCCCGGTGAAAACTGCAACGGCAGCGGCAGCTGCTGCCAGGAATACCCCGAGGTCCCCACCAGCGCCGAGGGGCACCCTGAGGACTCATCCCGCCTCCAAGCCAGCACCCACGGGCGCTGCACAGAGACGGTGACCGTGGCCAGAGTGGGATGGCAGTGCCGGGGCACGACACGACCTCTGGAACCTCCAGGTGGGGACCTTCCCACTCCAGGTGCCACCACACCGAAAAGGGGACTGACATCCTGCCCCCAAGGACCTCACCCAGCACCCAGAGCTCCCAGTCTAACCATTAAACCACAGCCTCACACAGCGCCTCGAGGGGCCCACCTTGGGGGGAACCTCCCGGGTGCACCCCACGCGGGGACGACGCGTCCCCAGCCCAGCACCCAGCCCCGCAGGACGCCCGGGTCCCCACGCTCGCACCCACCCGCGCGGGGCTCTCCCTCGTTAATGTTTACTCGGGTTCGTTAGCGCCAGCATATCGCCATGGCAACCCTGCAAGCTGCGCGTCGCCATCCGCGCCACTGTCGTGAGGCTTGGGGACGTCCCCACGCGCGGGGTCACCGCGGGCACCCACCGCCGCCGCCCCCCACCCCGGAAATGTGGGGCTGGGGGACACGTGGGGAGCAAGGGGAGGGGGGACAGGCCAGGGTTCGCCACCTCCCCGCGGGGATGACACGGCTCGGTGTCACCCTGCCCGTCGCTCAGCCCCAAAGCAGCGCCGCCACGCCAGGGCTGCAGGCGTATGCGGGCACTGCCAACACGCCTCGGTGCTGCATTATTTATAAACTGGAGGAGCAGAGGGTTCGGCAGCAGCTGCAGAGCCCTCGCGGGCCACCCTGCCCGGCGTCACGCAGCCACCGAGCCCACTGGCACGGTGGCACCGCAGCCCCGGCAGCCAGGAGGGACGGTAGGGGCAAGGCTGCCTGTGGGGCTGGCAGAGCCACGGGGCACCCAGATGTCACCCTGGCGTCCCCTTGGATGTTGCGAGTGGCTGGGGGAGCACGTGGGGATGTCTGATGTGTCCCTGTGTCCCCTGAGCTGGCACAGCACCCCAGCCAGCCTCCTGCCACCTCAGCCTTCCTACTGCCACTCCTGTCACAACCTCCCTCCTGCCACCTCAGCCTCCTTCTTGTCACCCCAAGCTGCTCCTGACTCTGCGTGACCTCACTGCAGATGGAGCTGGGGGATGGCAGCAAAGGAGTGTCCCGGTGCCAGCCCCCCGTGGCACACGGGCGAGCCCCGGCTGTAGCACAGCTCCGGGCACCGGGAGTAGGATGTGGCCCCAGCATTTTCTCCCACCGTGGGCTCTGTTGGCTACGGCAAACAGGTTTTCCTTGAGCTTTGCACAATCCACCCACCTCCTCCCCCCCTACGAGTCCCACCTCCAGGCTGATGGGGAGAAGGAAGGAGGGGGGTGAAAGGCTGAATTGGGGCTTTTAATTTTTCATTATTAATTTCACATCGACGCCGAGAGGCACCGGGGCTCTCTCAGCCGCCCCCAGCATCGCCCCCCGCGCTCCCGTGCGCTCTCCCGGAGCTCTGCACCGGCTGAAGCCGAGCCAGGCTGCCGATAGGATTAATTCTGCATGACTGCCCATCTCCGCGGGGGGATCTAAGACCCTCAGGCCTGCAGCAATCTTTAAAATTCCTCCAGCCCAACTTAATTCCCTCTTCCTGCAGAGCTGGCGCATCTGCTGCAGTCAGGCACGGAGAGAAGGAGACGGAGGGAGGGGGGGGACAACGGGCACCCAGCACCGCCGTCGGCTCAGGCGCCAGGCGGTGGCCCTGCTGTGGTGGTCCTGGTCCTGCCTTGTCCCTGTGGGGTCACCCAAAGCCATGCCAGTCACCCATCCCATCCCTGTGGGTGGTTTCTACTGCAGATGGGGGAAACTGAGTCACAGTGGGGCTGCTCTGGATGCCTGGGTTCCGTTTCCCCCTAGACAGGGGACAGATACAGCCCCCTAAACTGTTGTCACCTCCCTGTCCCTGCTGGGACTCCCCAAAGCAGGAGATTGATGTAAAAATGTTTTTTTCATCACCTATGGGCTCTGCCTCGCCAAGCGGGTCCCCACCTCACTCTCACCTTCCACTGTCCCAAAGGACAGACTCCCAGGGTCGAACATCATCTGGGAGCACTCAGGGCTCAAGATTCCCTGGATCTTGGGATGGCTCATTAGAAACAGAGCTAGTGCTTGGGAAAAGCAGCCTGTGGGAAAAGCCTCCCGTCCTCAGCCTCTCTTCCAGAGGACAAGCACCCAGTGTCCCCTGGAGGCCGCGCACGCCCATCCTCATCCCCGTGGGACCCCTGCCCGTTCAGCCACCTCCGAGCAGCGTCAGGACCAGGAGCCCGGCCAAGCTGGGGGTCCTCCCCCCCAAGCCCCGCCATGCACCGCGGCAGCCTGGGGACGGTGGCGCGTCCCCGCGCTTTGAAGGCTCAGCCGCTGCCACACCGAGGCTGGCAGCCAGCGGGCAGAGCTAACCTTCAGGGGGTGATGGGAGAGGCCACGGCAGGATGGAGAGATGGATGGAGGGATACAGCCGCCGTGCTCCACAGCCTGCTGCACCCAGCATCCACCCAGCACCATGGCCGCCTTCCAGAGGTGTTGGCGCGGCCAGATCCAGGAGAACCATCTCTTTTGCCTTCTTGCCTCCAAGTTGCCCAGCTCACCAGGCAGCTGAGGAGCGCAGCCCAGCCCAGCTGCTGGCAGAGCTGCGGATACATGCATTTAAATCACTTATATCTTTACTTTCTCCTGCGCTGGCTGTGAGATGGGCTTTTTTTTGCATGCGTAATTAGGGGGTGGAACAGATGGCGGAGGGTTCGTTTAAAGTAATGCATCCATTAAAATAACCTTCGCTGTCGGGGACTGCACTCCGACAGGGGCCTGTTTCACCGGGGGTGGTGGGGAGCCTGGGGGGGGCTTTGTTTGGTGAGGAGGGGGGTGTTGGACATTGGGAAGGGGGACGGAGTGTGCATTCCCTGTGGGATGCATCATCCTGGATCATGGGATGAAGGATACACCAACCCGTGTTGTCACAGATGGGTTGGGAAGAGAGCCGGGGCCAAACTGCGATCAAACTGGGGGCAAACTGGAATTGAACTGGTACTCTTCAGGGCTCAGTTTCCATGGCAATATGATGGCAGTGAGATGGTAGGGACGGAAAACCCAGGTTGGGGAGGATGCCAACAGTTCTTGAGGCAGGCATAGTGCTTGTGGATACCCTGGGGTACCCTGTCCAGAGCTGCCCCCCACGGGGACTGTGCCCACCTCTGTCCCCCACCCACCACAGAACCCAAAATACGCCCGAGGAGGACACTGCCACGCAGCACCAGCCGTGTCTCCTGTTTCAAACCCCAGGTTCCTGGGAGAGGCAGGAGGGCTTTGTTCAGGCACCGGAGGAGCGGAGGCCAGAGAAAGCAGGAGTGCCCTGCCAGCTCTTGTGTTTCACTCCCAAGGAATGCCGGGGAGGGGAGGGGAACACTGCTCCCCCCCTTCCCGCCCTGTTGGGCGCCCAGCCCGGCTGCAGGGTGCTGAGGCTGGGAGGAAGAGGAGGGATGAAGGATGGGGAGGCGGGCGTCGCACGGATGCCGTGGTACCACCACGTGCAGCTGGGGCTGGCAGTGGGTGGGCTGGGGAGGGGGGACACGCGATGACACACACCCGGGGTGACACGGTGATGCCGAGCACTGCCTCAGCTGGAGCAAATAATTCTGAGCAAGGGCTGCTGAGCAAATATCACACCCCTCTCTGGAAGGAAAGGAGGAGCATCCACTAAAGGAAAGGAGGGGTAGCCACTAAATTTGGGGAGTCCAGAGAGGCCAGGGAAGAGGATGGGGAAGGGTGAGAGCAGCAGTGGCGCCAGAGCCACCCAAGCGTGTTCAAATATTTAGTGTGCACTTGCAAAGGTGCTTCTGCTGCCTTTAGGGCATCGCTGCCTTGGAAGCATCAGAGAGGTGGGAACTGGGGGGATGGGGAGCAAACGAGAGGGATGTGCTGCAGGGGGGGGTCTTTCTTTTCCAGCTGGGCTGGGAGAGTCAAGGCACGGGAGCCCAGGAGAGGCTGGGGTAAGCTCAGCATTGCCCTGAGCCTGGCCCCTGCCACATTGCCCCCTCCCTGGGCACAGCTCCCAGAGCCCATGGGACTGCACATCCCTCCATTCTCCTCCTCCTCTTCCTCCAGCCCCATGAGCCTTGCTGGTTCCCCACATTCCTGCTCACTGGCACCCTGGGTTGTCCCCAAGCACTGTCATGGCCTGGGGGACAGCTGGTGGCTCTGGTAACATGGCGCGTGACATCTACAGCAGTGAAGTGCCGAGGGCAGCAAGGTCAGGTGCTGGGGCACGGGACCAAGGGCACATGTGGGATAGCAGGGCTCAGGGGGGACCACTGGAGAGATGCCAGCAGCCAAGAGGGGATCACGGCAGGATGTGAATCACGGGGTGACAGAGGTCCCCAGGCCAGCAAGGTCCCCAGACCCTCTGCTTTGACCTCCCCAGCCCCACACATGCATCAAGGAGGAGCTGCTGCACTGGCAGAACGAGGGACACTGGGTTTTGCCCCATTCCCACATGGTCCTGCAGCCACCAAGCCCCTGCCCCACCGCCCCCACTCCTGCTCACTGATCAGAAATTCCCCCTACTCGCCCCTGTCCTCTCACCTGCCATCACCTCCCCATCAAACGCCAGTCTCCCTTTGCCTCGCTGGGTGTTTTGTGAGCCCCCTTTGGTGCACCCCAGCACAGTGAGCTCTTCTCACTCCCCAGCCAGCAATCCGCCGGGAAAAACCGGTCCCAAAAACCTTCCCCACATCCGCGCCAGCTCTGCGGGTCTGGGGGGGCCGCGGCCGGCCCCCTGCTCGCCAAGAACAATAGCGCCTTGTTCCAGCCCGGCTCCGTCCTCTCCTCCCTGGGCAAAGCCCTGGCCACTCTCACCTCTACGTTCCTCTCGCTGTTTCCCAGCTCCCTCCTGCCAAATCCCCGTTCCCGAGTGCTTCTCCTCCCCGCGGGTCCATATTAAGCTACATTCTCCTTTCAGCTGGGTGGAAAACAGCAGTAATAACCATGTGGAGAGAGCCGTGCCCCCCACCTCCACTTCCCTCCCACTTTGGGGTTCAAATTTCATTTCAGCAAAAAAGCTTCCCCCGCCTCCAATTTCTTCCCCCAAACCGAGTCGCTGTCGTCGCGTCTGATCTCGGCAGGGGCCGTATGGATGCTCAGCTCCTCCTGGTTCAGGATCTGCTGCCAATCTGGACCTCGCAAACTGGTTCTCACACAGCTCCCGCGTAGCACCTCCCTCCCAGCAGTTATTGTCCCTCCTCAGCCACCCCAACCCAGCTCACTCTCCTGCCACCCTGCTCTCTTGTCACTCTTCCATCCCATTTCACTGCCACCTTGCTGCTCTGTCACCCTGCTCCAGTGTCACCCTAGTTCCCCGCCTCTCTGCCACCCTGCTCTCTGCGACCCCTCTCCCATGGCAGCCTGTTCTCCTGCTCCCCCTTCATCCCATTCCGTGCCACCCTGCTACCCTGTTCCCCTGTGCACCCTGTTTTGTTGTCATCACACTCCATGCCACTCTGCCCTTCTGTCACCCCACGCCCAGTGCCATCCCCGCTCCCTGTGCCACTCATCTGGTGCTCCACAGGGTGCTCGTGCCCCTGCTTCTGCTGGGCACATCCAAACCAAACCAAACCAAACCAAACCAAACCAAACCAAACCAAACCAAACTGCCGACTTCACCAGGCAAGATTTATTCCTGGCGTTTTCCCGGGGGGCCAGCGGGGCTGGCAGCTGGCAGGGAGCAGAGCGTCCCTGCTGCCTCCAGCCCAGCAGCCTCCCTCTTTCCTGCAGCTGAGGAGCTCATCTCCCTCGCCCAAGGCGCTCCATCCTCCTCCAGATATTTTAGGCCCAGGTTTTGCAAGGAATGTTCAGGCGCTGAGCCCAAGCCGATGCGCTGAAGTCAGCAGGAGGCGAAGAGGGAAGAGGAAAGAAGGAAGAGAGAAGAAGGGAGAGCGTGCGTGGGGCTTTGAGGCCCTGGAGGCGGCAGTGGCAGCTGAGGAATGGGATGGGATGGGATGGGATGGGATGGGATGGGATGGGATGGGATGGGATGGGATGGGATGGCATGGCATGGCATGGCATGGCATGGCATGGCATGGCATGGCATGGCATGGCATGGCATGGCGTGGAGCACCCTCTGCCTGGAGCTGGTTTAGAGGTGGGAAGGGCAGTGGATTGGAGCTGGAGGGTGCCAGAACTGCTTTGCTCTCCCTCCGAGAGGATCAATACCACATTCTGCCTCTCCTCCGTCTCCCCACATTGTGCCAGGCCAGGCTGCACCAACGCTCTCCCTCCAGCAGCCATGGGATTTGGAATGGGAAGGGAGATCCCCAACACTGTCAGTTCCCTTCACTGGGGAGGGGAAGGAGGCACTTTTGCCAGGGTGGCGTGTGTCCTGCCAACACCTGCCCAGACCCACCTTAGCACCCAGGATCTCCAAGCCAGCCTCCTCCCTGTACATCAATCTTTGCCTGCACACCAAACCCTCCCTGCACACATCAATACCTGCCTCTACACCAAACCCTGCCTGTGAACTAAACTCTGCCCATGCACACCAATCCCTGCCTGTACCCCCTGCCTTGTACACCAAACTACCTGCACACCAAACCCTGCCAGCACACCGAGCTCTACCTGCACACCAAACCCTGCCAGCAAACCAAGCTCTACCTGCACACCAAACCCTGCCAGCACACCGAGCTCTACCTGCACACCAAAGCCTGCCAGCACACCGAGCTCTACCTGCACACCAAAGCCTGCCAGCACACCGAGCTCTACCTGCACACCAAAGCCTGCCAGCACACCGAGCTCTACCTGCACACCAAAGCCTGCCAGCACACCGAGCTCTACCTGCACACCAAAGCCTGCCAGCACACCGAGCTCTACCTGCACACCAAAGCCTGCCAGCACACCGAGCTCTACCTGCACACCAAAGCCTGCCAGCACACCGAGCTCTACCTGCACACCAAAGCCTGCCAGCACACCGAGCTCTACCTGCACACCAAAGCCTGCCAGCACACCGAGCTCTACCTGCACACCAAAGCCTGCCAGCACACCGAGCTCTACCTGCACACCAAAGCCTGCCAGCACACCGAGCTCTACCTGCACACCAAAGCCTGCCAGCACACCGAGCTCTACCTGCACACCAAAGCCTGCCAGCACACCGAGCTCTACCTGCACACCAAAGCCTGCCAGCACACCGAGCTCTACCTGCACACCAAAGCCTGCCAGCACACCGAGCTCTACCTGCACACCAAAGCCTGCCAGCACACCGAGCTCTACCTGCACACCAAACCCTGCCAGCACACCGAGCTCTACCTGCACACCAAAGCCTTCGTGCACGCCAGTGTCTGCCTGTGCACCAAACCCTGCCAGCACAGCCAACACTCCCGACGCTGCCCATGCACGTGCTGACACCTCCCACTCACACTCCCCTTCCTGCTCACACCCCACTGACCCCCGGCATCGCCCCAGACACCCATAACCTACCCACTGCCATGCTGGCACCAGCACAGCTCAGCACCCCTCTGAGCCCGGCTCAGCGGCCGGGGGGTTCCTCACAGCGCCGGGGGAGTCCCCGGCACACGGCAGCCCCTGTCACGGCCTCGCTGGCACGCCGGGGCCGACGTGCTCCGACAGGTGAGCCCCCGGGGCAGCGTTCCTGCCTGGGCCGGCAACTGTCCCCACCGGGCAGCCGGTTTGCCGGCATGTTCCTTCCCAGCACGTCCCTCCCTCCTTCCCTCCATATCCAGCCTCTCTCGGCCGGCGAAAGGGGGGAGCCGGCAGATTTTAATGAGCTCCCCGGAGGCATCGCTCCGCACCCCCCATCCTCCCGCCTCTTCCCGCGCCCGGGAACCGATGCTCTGAAACACAACCCTCGGTGGCAAGCCTGGAAAAAAACCACAGGGCACATTTCCCCCCGCCTTTTCCCTTCCCTCCTCGCCTCCCCCAGCTTTTTTTTGCTCTCCTGCCGATGCCAAAGACCCAGCCGGGCTCTTGTGCTTTCACTCGCAGCTGCAGCTGCCGATTTTCGCTGTAAGCCCTTGTGCCTAGAAGGCCCAGAGCGAGGGATTCTGGGACGCGGTGATTGAAGACAGCACCAGCACGGAGACCATTGCTCAGACTTTCCCTGTCTGTCGCCCCAACGCTCAACCCACAGAGAGGGAGGGGAAAAAAAAAAAAAAGAAAGAAAAAAGGAGGAAAAAAAAAAGAAAGATGGAAAAGGAAGAAAAAACCCACCGGACTGGCGCTCGCCCCTTCCCACCCACGCCAAGAACGCGCTCCACTGTGCCGGCACCGAGCGCCCGGGCAGGCAGCACATGGGGATGGGGTGGGCCCCCCAGCCCTGTGACACCCTGGTGAACTCCGGATCCAACACCAAATCCCACCAGAAGTGCACTGGATCCCTCCCACTGTTCAGCCCACTGTACATCACCCTGAAAACTCCCAGTGGGGAGCTAAGCACAGCCCAGTTATTTCCCTTTTGTGTTTTTTTTTTAAGGAAAATAATAACAAGGCAGCTTTTGAGCCACTGTCTGCAGCACAAGGTGAATATTGGGGTGTGGGTGCGAGGGGTTGTGACAAATGAGCACCATGCCAGGTCCTCGTGGGAAGCTGAACACTCACCACAAGCACTGAGGCTGCCAGGATGTGCCCCAGAGCCAAGCAAACACCCTGGGAACGTATCACCATGTCCCCACTGCATGCAGAACCCCCTGAGCAGCAAGGTCCCCAGCACTCTGGGTGTCCAGACACGCCTGGGAAGGTCCCACGGGATCAAATCCTTGCCCTCCAGCACGCACGGGGCCAAGGCATCGCTCAGCATGCGCCCTGAGGCAGAGCGGGAACAACTCCAACCGGGATGGACGGATGGATGGACACGCGGTGGGCAGAGGGGGAACCAGGCTGTGACCCCATGCACCCACATGCCGGCCAGAGGAGGGGGTGTGCTGAGCATCTCCCGGCCAGCTGAGCCCTCACATCGCAAACCCCCCCCAGCATCAGCGGCTCCCCGAGGACCGCGGCCGGACCGCACGGCGCATCCCAGCCCCGAAGTTCGGCGGGCGGTGGGGCGGGGAGGGGACGGCAGCGGGGGAGGACACACATCTGCGACGCATTCAGGGGCCATCCCGCATCCGGGCAGCCCGGCCACAGCCTAGCATCCAGCCGGCCGGCCCCAGGGGGGGAACGCTGCCATATCACCAGGCAAAAATCCCCCCCACATCCCTCCCGCTCCTGTTACCGAGCCCGGAAGAAGGAAACAGCCCTCCCCACCGCTGCCCTGTTTACCAAGAGCTGGTTCCAAGCACTCGGGAGAATAGCAGGAGCATTTCAAGGCCCTGTTTCCACTCGGCTGACACACACTATTTATAGAAGCCCACAATTCTCCCAGAGCTTTCCTCGGGATCTCAGCAGAAATAGCCTGCCCCGGGTCTCTGCTGCCTCCTCTAAGGAGGCCAGGGCAGCGCCAGCCCCCCCAGGCTTCCCGTAACCTTCCATGGGCTTCCACGGCTTCTCTGCCGGTCGCCCCGCTCCGGGGATGTCCTTGGCTACCCCGTCGCCGCCACGGTGCCAACCCCTCTCCCCCAAACCATCTCCACCTCCTGCTCGACCGGCTCCCGGCGGGCGCGCGGTGGCTCCGGCCGGTGTCCGGGAGGGAACCGGCCTGGGGCTGGCGGGCTAGAGAGGGGGACACGCCAACAGCCGAGCGAAAGCCACCTCCCGCCTGACTGCATCGGAGCGCGGCAGAGCCCCGGGGGACTCGCACCGGGGATGGAGTTGGCCTATTCAGGTTACAGAGACATGGCAGAGCGGAATTTGGCGCCGCGCCATCCCTTCTCCAGCCCCCCCCTCCGCCCTCCTCTTCCACCCCCCGCTCCCCACCACCACCACCACCCTCCCCTGCAAATTCCACAGCCCAGCAGGAGAAGCCAGTGTAAGGGGACACCTGGGGGGGCGAGGAAAGGGGGAGAGGCTTGGGAGGGGGGCCTCGATTCAGACCACGGGGCCCCAGTTTGGACCACGCGCCCCCGACTCGGACCACGCCGGCAGCAGGGTGGGAACGCGAGCGGGGCAGGATCCGTGCCCGTCACCCCGGGGGTTCGCTTCTGCTCTCTGTCACGCCAGGATAAATCTGGAGTGACTCCACCGCGCGCTGTGGCACACAATGAGCTCACCCCGCTGCTTTTGGGGGGCTCTCCTGGCAGCCACGGGCAGACGGGCTGGATGCCTGAGGCCACCTGGTCGTGGGCACGGCCACGTCGTCCCCCCAGCACATAAACAAGCGGGGACTCAGGTGTCTCCACCTGTGTCGGCCTTGGGGACACCGAACACAGAGGGTCTGGCGTCAGTGTGACCCAGTGGGGTGACTCCAGCCCCCGCCAAAGCCATCGCGGTCCCCCGTGGTCCCTGTCGCAAGCACCGAGGGGCCGCGCGGGGGGGGGGGGGGGGGGGTTTAAATCAGCTGATCGATAAAAACAAATCAGAGGGGTATGACAGGCACGGGAGTAACAACCGCTCGCCGAGCCCCGCGCCACGGACCACGCAACTTCACCGACGGGGCTGGGGGAGCCTCCCGCACGCCCCTCACCCCGCAGCCTCCCGGGAGAGCCCCGCGGGGCAGCCCGCCGCTCCCCCGAGCCAGCCTGCCGGGGGAAGGGGGTGGGAGGCTGTGCCCCGGGGGGTCCCCATGCTCTCCGGGGAGCCCCCCTAGCCCCCCGCGCTGTTGACAGGCTCTGCCTTCTAGTGGCCGGAGCCGGCTCTGACAGCTGTCACTCACCGCTCGCACCCGGGGGGGCACAGCTGGGGGGTGTCCAGGGGGAGGCGGCCGAACTCGCGGCGATGGCAGCCCCCGCGCAACGGGGGGCTCGCCCCGGGCCCCCCGCGCCCGCACGCCCCTCCCCACCACAAGTGCCATTAAACTCCGGCAATTTGGCACCAACTCGCCGCGCAACTTCAGCGGAGGGGACGGCGCGGGGGGGGACACATGCACGCGACACGCCGCCTCCTCCCCCCCCTCCCGCTCTGCCCAAAGGGGTGTCCCGTGTGTCCTCCCCCTTCCCGGCCCCACACAAAGGCGGGGGTCCCCGGTACTCACCCGCCGGCTCCTGCGCTCCGCGCCCCTCGGAGCCCGCCCGCTTGGGGAGGCTCCTGCCGCCCGCCGGGGCTGCGTCCTGACCGGCCGCGGGGGTCCCGGAGCCCTCGGCACCGCTCGCCACCTTCAACGAGAGCATTTCCAGCGCCTCCTGCTCACATTCTCCCCAGGCAACTCCGCTCCTGCCAGCCCGCCCCCTCCTCCGTCCCCTGCCTGCTCTTTCCTCCTTCCCTCTCCCCCCCTCCACCCCTCTATTTTATTTTTTCCGGGATTTTCTCTCCCCTCTACCGCTTAGCTTATTTTTTCCCCTTTTTCTCCTTTTTTTTTTCTCCCCCTNAGCACCGCCGGGGCATGCCGGGCCTTGTAGTCCTTCCTTTCCCCCCCCTCTTTTTTTTCCCCTCCTTCCTCCCCCCCCCTTTTTTCTCCTCCCAGTGGCTGCGAAGCGCGCAGGGAGGGGCGCGGATGGGCGCGCGGCCGTTGAGCGCCGCCTTGGGAGGGGAGGATACTTACAGAGAGGGGATACTTTGGGGGGGACACCCCGGGGGGACGGTAACCCCCCAGGCTGCCCCCGCTCCCCGAGGTCCCAGTGGGATGTGCGGGGCATTGCTGCCCTCTCCCGGGTTGCACCCGCACTGCGCACCCCCTCCTCAGGGAGGCAGGGTTTGGCCGCGCACACCCCGCTCTGCAGCCCCCCTCCCCACAATCTGGGGGGCACTTCACCGCTGTCTCCGAGTCAGCACCCCTGCGTCCTCACCCAGCCCCGCGGAGCCGAGTATCCCCACGGAGCCAGCTGTGCCCGTGAGCCAATCACGTCCTTTTTTCCTTCCCCCCTCCACCCCACACTTTTAAC
>VWZV01012949.1:177507-206365 GCA_013397155.1 Irena cyanogastra | reverse complement strand
TTTTTTTTTTTTAATCAAAAGCTCTATCTGAGGCCTGGCAATATCCCTACTGGTTGCTAACACCCCACTTCTCCAATTTTTTTGTGTCCCCTCTTGGCCATGTGCCAAAGGGAATGCCAGGAGGAAGGGTGGTGATCAAGGTCCCTCGGGACAGTGGTGGCAGAGCAGGGCGCTGTCCCCAACTTCCTGAGCACCTCATAACCTCCCTCCCCACAGCTCCACGGAGCATCTCCCCACCACCAAGTCGCCGTCTCTGTTAATGTTCCCGGAGCTGGTAGATACAATATAATTAAAGTAGATAATACCAGTGATGTTTGTTATGACATCGTGGTTTTGTGAGTGATGAGTGAAGGGTTAACTCCCGGGAATTGGGAATATTGCTTGGCTGCTAATAACACGTGAGTCATCGATGGAATAACACATGGGTGCAGGGAGAGACACAGCACCTGGCTTTACAACAGCCCTTTGCCTTGCCCGTGTGGGGCACGTTGGGGTTTCATGTGTGTTTTTGGATCAACAGGCAGTAGGGAAGGAATCTGAACTCCAGATACACGCTGGTCACCCCAGCTTCACTGCTAAACTGGGATGAACTGGTGAGCTGGGGTCATGCTGAGCGTTGTCTTCCAGCTGGGACCTATTGCAGCTGGAGAGGTGTCAGCTCCGTCCCCTCCGTGCACCCCGTCAGGATCAGCAGGGCTGGAGCTGGGGCTGGCTGCCCTCTGCACACCCTGTGTACGGATGGGGAGCGGGCTGCACTGCTCCTGGAAGCGGAGCAGAGCGAGGCCTGGGCTCCAGCCCGGTCAGCACAGGAATCTGCACACGCAGACAGGATCGCTGCAATTGCTGGTGGCTGAGTGAGCAACTTTGCAGGCTTCCTCGTCCCCTCGCCCTGAATGTCAGCTTTGAATTTTCTTGCTATTTTTAGGGATGGTTCAAAAAAAAAGAAAAAAAAAACCAACGAGGAGTATCCCCTCCCTTCTCGTTTTGCAGGGCTCTGTGCCCCATGAATATTGCAAGGCTGTGGATTACTGTACCTGTGCAGGGACGGGGGGAGAGGGACAGAGGGACAGGGCAGGGAAGAGAGAGAGGTCGTGCAAAAAACATGACATTGCAAGCAGAATGGGTTAGAATGTAAAAGATTTATTAATTTAATCCAAAGCATTAAAAGGTCATATATTAATCAAAGAGATGCTTAAAACTGTCAAAGTCCTTTGTCAGGTTTGAAGTGCATCTCTATAGTTATCATAAAATATATATATCAGTCTGGCATGGAGCCTCGGGCAGGGCTGGAGGAGGACGAGGAGTTAAATGAGGCACTTTGCAGTGGGACGGACACCCCTGCCCGGCCCTGACAGACTCCCGTGGGTGCCCAGCACCCCCGCACTGAACTGGGTGCCTCGCGGGTCCCCAGGCCTGGCTTTGATCCCTCTCCAGTCGGGCTCGGGCCCTGTGGTGGTTTGGGGGCTGAGGTCGGAGTCTGAGTTTGGGCTAGAGGCGGATGCGGTGGGTTTGGGAGCGGGGTCCCCTGCTCGTCCCCGTGGGCACAGGTGGCTCCAGCCACGGCCGTGGACATTGGGGCGGGTGAGCTGTGCCCATGCTGCTCGTGTCACAGCTCCGCCAGTGCTCAGCCCTGCCAGGATTTCTTTGTAGCTGGGGAGGTGGGTGGCGGAGGCGGGTCCCCGGGGCCACCCGGGTCACCCGGGCACGCTCTCCCAGCCAAGTGCTGTGTCAGCAGCGTTGGCGTGGACTTACGCTACCATCTAGTGGCTGCTTTGCCACAGCTGTCCCCGGCTCAGCCCGGGTCCCCGCAACCCACCCCCGTGAAGCCGTGGCCAGGACCAGGGCGAGCTGCCTGGGCTTGGCCCCGAAAGCTGCGGCTGGATGGGCTAGGGGAGTGGTGGCAGTTGTCACCCCGGCAGCCACCAGCTCCCCGGGGTGGGAGCAGGGGGTGAGGAGGCAGTGGGGGGCTGTGGGGGAGATCTGGGGGCATGGGGATAGAGGGGCCAGGAGACAGAGAAAGGTGTTTGATGCTTTGCTGGGATACAGGAGCTGCCGTTGTGGGGAGCGCAGTCCAGAGACCCTGCTGGGGTTTGGGGAGAGGGAGGGGGGGGTGTCCAGCCCCTCCAACGTCTGTGGAGCGTTCTGGCCAGCCAGGTTTTGTCTCCGTAAAGGTAACTGTGGCAGAAGAGCCCAATTCATCCCCAAATTCCAGCACCGGGCTGCCCTGGAGCAGCAGCAGAACTCTTCCTGATTTCTCCCAGTAAAACCATTTCTGAGCAGCCCTGTGGCCAGCAGAGCAAGGCTCCCACTGTGCCCCCTCCTCATGGCCTCTGTTTGCTTTGTCACCTGACATTCCCACGCCCAGAAAACCTCCGTCCCCAAATCCTGCTTCTCCCCATTGCTGTCACAGAAGCTGCTGTTGTCAGTGCACAGCTCTATCCAATTATCTGCTGTTTTTCCATGGAAAAAGGTGTCCCCTCACAGTGACAGGTGCTGAGCTGCTGGGTGATTGCAGATAAATCCATCTGCACCTCAGTTTCCTCTCTGGAGGGACAGTGCCTGCAGGCCTGAGCCAGCAGGCTCAAGCCTGGTCAAGTCTAAACCCACATTTTTGGCCACTTTCCACTGTTGTCTGGCCACTGCTGCCGCGGAGACGTGGCTCCAGTCCACGACCCAGGAGCTCTGCGGGTTCTGCCAGTCCCTGGGGAGCTGGGGCCAGGGGGCACAGGGACAAACCCCCGCTCCCCCAGCCACGAGGGCCCCCAGCAGCATCTGGGGGCGAGGGGGCCCCCGGGAAGGTGGCAATGCCGTGGGTGCCTCATGCCAGGGTCTGCAGCGCCGGCCATCTGCAGCGTCCTCACACCTGTGCCCTGGCACCGGCTGGGCTCGCTGGCTCCAGACCTCCCCGCCGTGCGTGGCCCGGGCTGGCCCAGCGCTGGCAGAGCAGCCAGCCACAGCCGGGCCACACGGGCCGGGCGGGGCGTGCGGGCAGGAGCGGGGCGAGCAGGGCTCGGCACGGTGGGGATGGGGGTCCTGCGGCGCAGCGGGGAGAGCCGATGGCGCTGGATGGAGCCTCGGGGGCCGGCGGGGCACGGGAAGCGGTGCTGAGCCGCTCTCTCCCCCCGGAGGTGCTGCAGGGGCCAAGCAGCCGGGAGGGGAAGGGCGCAGAGCAGAGCCCCCAGCTCCCGGCTTCGCTCTTCCCTTCAAGCCCCCAACGCAAGCTCTGAAGCAAAAATGAGCCTGCAGCGCCTTTGGACGGGTCCTAACCTCTTTCCCCACCTCCCCATGGCTTCTGGCCCCGGGGCAGACCCTGCTGGGAGCCGCAGGAGCTCTGCGGAGGGTGGTCCCGGGCGGGGGCTGCCTGTGCCCACCCACAGGCGTCCCCCCACCCCTGATCAATACCGCTCAGCATTAACATAAAATCGATGCCCCTCCCCTGCCCAGCCTGTGGTCACCCCGCAGCAAAATCCTTTAAGCCCCTCACCCCTCCTCCCCCAGCAGTGGAGGGGGACAGCACGTGTCCTCGTGGTTGTGGGGACAGGGGACACATTGCGTGGGTGAGATGTGTGTGCCCCACCCAGAGAGAGAGTGGGTTTGGGCTGCTGGGTGTGTGCCAGATATCAGGGGGTGACAGTGCCGTGGGCATGGGGTGCCCTGGCTGTGTCCCTCAGGGTCCAGCCCCACTCTGGGGTGGCCAGAGCCGGTGGCCACAGCCTGGCACCGGGGCTGTGCCTGGGGCTGCCCATCAGGTGCCGATCACCTCCTCTCCTCGGCTGTCCCTGCCGCACAATCGGCTCTGTCCCCCGGGCCCGGGCAGCCTGCCGCCCTGCCTGGGGCCCGGCCCTTCCCCAGGGTTGTTCCCTGGGATGGGGACGCAGGGGCACATCCAGCCCGGCCCCACTGCAGCACCACGGGCTCGGGGGATCGAAAGCCCCGGTAGGAGGTGGGGTGAAGCAGGAGCTGTGAAGATGCCTGGTGGTACCCAGGGAAGGCGGCATGTTCCCAAGCCTCCTGGTATGTCCCCAATCACCTCAGCATATCCCCATAGCCCCTGCCATGTCCCCAGACCCACTGGCATCCAGCATTTTCCCCATAGCCTGAGCCCCCCCGGCTGAGGTGGGGGCCAGTCCCTCCTTCCCATCAGTGCTGAGGAATTCATTACCGGCACAGCTGGGCCCTGCTGGGGAGGCCAAGCTACAAGGAAAATTAACCTCTTCCTCCCCAGCCTGCAAGCACGGAACCCCTCCCTGTCACAGCTGGCAGGAGGGGACAGTCCCCTCCTGGGGAGTGCTGGGGGGCTGCAGGGTGTGCAGCACGGGGGCAGCTTTGCAAACCCAAATGCTTCCCAACCCAGCGTTTCCAGGCTTTTATTCGCGAGGGAAGTCGGTGTGTCCCCTCCCCACATGGCCTTGGGGGCGGGGGGACTTTCTCTGCCCATCCCCTTGGAGGAGGCCCCCCAGACCTGTGCCCTGGAGGGGTTGGAGGGAGTGAGGGGGCACCACTCAGTCCTGGCTCGGCTGAACTCGGAAGCCCTCCCCGCCGCCCCGGGGGCGGGTGTTCCCACCCCAAATCCTGTAACTCAGTGGTGCCCCCCCCAGCTCTAACCACCCCCAGCGCTTTTGCCCATCCGGGGCAGCTGGTCTCTCTTGGGGTGGGGCAGAAGGATCCGGGTTGCCCCCACTTTGTTAGAAAGGTTTTATTTCTCTGTATTTACAGACGTCATAAAAAAAAAATAAACAACAAATCCCTCCCCTGCCCTTCCCTCCCTCCCCCCCCCACCACGGCCCTGCCCTAGGGGTGGGACACAGCACTGGGACCCCACTCAAGAACGGGATTGCCTGGAGGGGCAGCAGGCAGGGTGGCACCCTGCATTCGCATGGACACACACTGTCCCCTGTCCCCACTTGATTCCTCCTGCAGAGGGTTGAGCCAAGCTGCAGCCACCGCCCCCCCACATGCGGTGGGGCTGACCCCACCCCGTACCCTCGGAGGGAACAGCCCCTGGCGCAGAGCTGCCCCCAGCCTGCCGGGACCCCCAGGACTCCTCGTGTCCCCCCAGGACCCCTGTGCCCCCCCGTGCAGGCAGAGGTGGGCGTGTGGCTTTCAGGACTCGGCTCTACCATAAAGCAGAGGAGACATGGCCGGGGACGAGGGGGTCCCCCAAATACCGGGATCCCTTGGTGGGGACGATGGCTGCTTGGGGGAGGCATATGAAATCTTATAAATTAAAGGAGATACAAAGAGAGGGAGGGTTGAGATGACCTCCCACAGGTCAGTGCCAGGATTTTGGGGGGCAGAACCCCACCCAGCTGTGCTCCGAGAAGAGATTGGGGCTGGCATGGGGAGCTCTCCCCAAGCTCTCTGCTACTCTGTGTCTGAGGGTGTCTGGGGGGGTCACGGGGGTTCCCCAGAGTCCCCCCTGCAGCCAAAGCCCTTCTCAAAGCTGGGTGTGAAGGCAGTAAAGGGAATGGGGGAATGGGGGCGTGGGGCACACAGTTTTGTCTCCTCTCTGAGTCCAGCATCCTTGTGCAAAGCCCTGCGTCCTCCCTGGGCACCCTGAGCACCCCTCAAAAGGCATTTTGGGGGACACAGACAAAGGAAGCAACCACCTCTAAAGAAAAAAAAGAGATTCACCCCAAAGCCACCCCAGAGCTTCCTGAGAGTGCCAGCACCGGGTCACTGGTTGTCCCCAGGCTGGTACTGGGGCTCGGTGGCAGTGAAATAGTCCTCAAGGAAGGACTGGAGGTACTCGAAGGTGGGGCGTTCCTCGGGCTCCCTCTTCCAGCACTGCACCATCAGCTCGTGCAGGGAGGGGGGGCAGCTCCCCGGGCACTGCATGCGGTACCCCCGCTCCACCTGCTCCAGCACCTCTCGGTTGTTCATCCCTGCGTGACAAGGACCCCCTGCTCAGTGACAGCATCCCCATGGGACAGGCNGCCCCCCCAGCTCTAACCACCCCCAGCGCTTTTGCCCATCCGGGGCAGCTGGTCTCTCTTGGGGTGGGGCAGAAGGACCCGGGTTGCCCCCACTTTGTTAGAAAGGTTTTATTTCTCTGTATTTACAGACGTCATAAAAAAAAAATAAACAACAAATCCCTCCCCTGCCCTTCCCTCCCTCCCCCCCCCACCACGGCCCTGCCCTAGGGGTGGGACACAGCACTGGGACCCCACTCAAGAACGGGATTGCCTGGAGGGGCAGCAGGCAGGGTGGCACCCTGCATTCGCATGGACACACACTGTCCCCTGTCCCCGCTTGATTCCTCCTGCAGAGGGTTGAGCCAAGCTGCAGCCACCGCCCCCCCACATGCGGTGGGGCTGACCCCACCCCGTACCCTCGGAGGGAACAGCCCCTGGCGCAGAGCTGCCCCCAGCCTGCCGGGACCCCCAGGACTCCTCGTGTCCCCCCAGGACCCCTGTGCCCCCCCGTGCAGGCAGAGGTGGGCGTGTGGCTTTCAGGACTCGGCTCTACCATAAAGCAGAGGAGACATGGCCGGGGACAAGGGGGTCCCCCAAATACCGGGATCCCTTGGTGGGGACGATGGCTGCTTGGGGGAGGCATATGAAATCTTATAAATTAAAGGAGATACAAAGAGAGGGAGGGTTGAGATGACCTCCCACAGGTCAGTGCCAGGATTTTGGGGGGCAGAACCCCACCCAGCTGTGCTCCGAGAAGAGATTGGGGCTGGCATGGGGAGCTCTCCCCAAGCTCTCTGCTACTCTGTGTCTGAGGGTGTCTGGGGGGGTCACGGGGGTTCCCCAGAGTCCCCCCTGCAGCCAAAGCCCTTCTCAAAGCTGGGTGTGAAGGCAGTAAAGGGAATGGGGGAATGGGGGCGTGGGGCACACAGTTTTGTCTCCTCTCTGAGTCCAGCATCCTTGTGCAAAGCCCTGCGTCCTCCCTGGGCACCCTGAGCACCCCTCAAAAGGCATTTTGGGGGACACAGACAAAGGAAGCAACCACCTCTAAAGAAAAAAAAGAGATTCACCCCAAAGCCACCCCAGAGCTTCCTGAGAGTGCCAGCACCGGGTCACTGGTTGTCCCCAGGCTGGTACTGGGGCTCGGTGGCAGTGAAATAGTCCTCAAGGAAGGACTGGAGGTACTCGAAGGTGGGGCGTTCCTCGGGCTCCCTCTTCCAGCACTGCACCATCAGCTCGTGCAGGGAGGGGGGGCAGCTCCCCGGGCACTGCATGCGGTACCCCCGCTCCACCTGCTCCAGCACCTCTCGGTTGTTCATCCCTGCGTGACAAGGACCCCCTGCTCAGTGACAGCATCCCCATGGGACAGGCCAGTGGGGAAACTGAGGCACACAGTGGCATTGCCTGTGGTTTGGGGAGGAGCCCAGTTTAGCACTGGTCTCTCTGATGGGGAAACTGAGGCATGGGACAAGCCTTGCTGAGGAGGGTCGGTCCCTGTTTGTGCCCTTCCCAGCCCACCCCAGGGGTGCCCGTGCCCCAGTGGGCCATACCTGGGTAGGGCACGCGGCCTTTGGTCACCAGCTCAGTCAGGAGGATGCCAAAGGACCAGACATCTGACTTGATGGTGAACCTCCCAAAAAGCGCAGCCTCCGGAGCTGTCCACTTGATGGGGAACTTGGCGCCTGCAAGGGGAGACAGGTGAGCCATGGCTGGGGCTGCAGCTACATCTAGGTGTGCACCCACGCCTGGGAACACCCCACACCTCCTGCACCCGGGGTACCCTGAACGGGGGGCACCCTGCACTAGGGGGACCCGCCACCCACGAAACCTCTGCCTGGGGCAGCTCACACGTGGGACACCCAGCACCCCTGGCACCCTGCACCGGGGGTACCCATTGCTTGGGGCATCCATCAGTCAAAATACACACGCCCTGGGGCACCTGTCTCCTGGGGTACCCATTCCCTGGGGCACCCATCCTCTGGGACAGCCACACCCTGGGCTGATCCAAGGCACCCATCACCTAAAACACCCATAAATCTGGGGTGTCCATCACCCAGGACACCCACTCCCTGGGGCATGCCCCGCCCAGGTCACTCAGCCCCGTCTCCAGGCTGAAGGACACAACAGGGAGGACAGAGCATGGGGTTCCCACCCTGCCGCGCCGTGTACTCATCGTCCTCGATGAGGCGAGCGAGGCCGAAGTCGGCGATCTTGCACACGAGGTTGTCTCCCACCAGGATGTTGGCAGCGCGGAGATCCCGGTGGATGTAGTTCATCCGCTCGATGTACGCCATGCCTGCCGCAATCTGAGGGGGATGAGGCAGTGAAGACCCCCCAGGACACCCCTGGGGTGCACCCCACCCCGTACCAGCCCCCCAGTACCTGGGCAGCCATGTCCACCAGCTGCGGCAGCTTCAGGTAGCGACCGTCCCCATCCTTCAGGAAATCCAACAAGCTGCCTGCAGGCAGGAGTCACCATCAAAGATCCCCAAAGCCCACGGATGCCTCCCCTGTGAGCCCCCTGCCCTGGCACCAAGCCCAAGGAGGTGCCCCCGCTCACCCTGGCTCATGAACTCGGTGACAATGTAGATGGGCTCCTCCGACACCACGGCGTAGAGCTGCACCAGCTTGTCGTGCCGCAGCCTCTTCATGATCTGAGCCTCCTCCAGGAAGGCCTCAGGGGACATGGTCCCTGGCTTCAGCGTCTTCACTGCCACCTTCGTGGTGCCATTCCATGTCCCTGGGTTGGGGACACAGAGTCACCATGAGCCCAGGGGACAGCCAGCCCAGGATAGAGGGGTGTGTGGGTACATGCTCGTATGTTTGTATGCTTGGATGGATGGATGGATGGATAGGCGGGCAGGGAATCAAGGCAGGGCAAGGAAGGGATCCCTTGGCAGGGACTGTGATCCCACTGCATCCCACCCAGGACAAGGAGTTCCCTTCACACCAGTACAAATTTTACCCCATTCCCAAACCCCTCATGGATTCTGTGCCAAGTTTCAATCTCCCCCACACAACTGGGTACCACCTGGCACCCTGTGGTGCTCCCTGCCAGGACAGAACGAGGCTTCTCCTGCCCCCCGAGCTCCCCCACCCCTGGCCGGCCGGGCCAGCCTTACCCATCCACACGTCTCCGAAACATCCCATGCCAAGTTTCTTGTCGAGGGTGACGGATTCCCGTGCTATCTCCCAGGCGTCCTTAGCTAATCCCAGGGTCTGGGGCTTCACGGCAGGGCATGGGTGGGTGAGCAGACAGCACAACCCGTCGTTGTACTCTGCGGGGATGGGGGCAGGCAGGGAGGAGGAGGGAGGCAGGGGATGTGATGGGATGAAGGCAGCATGCATGAGTGGAGAAAGCAGGGGACGCCAGAGGAAGAGGATGACGAAGGTGGGACCCCCTGGCCTGGTCCTGTGGTCCCATCTGCAGTGAGGGTCTGCTTGCCCATGCAGAGGTGACATGGGGCATCTTACCCGTTGTGAACCCAGGGCAGGACACGGGATAATTCCTCATGCCAGCAAATCGGTGTCGCTCAGCCTGTCCTGGCAGGCGTGAGCTCTTCCCAGTGGGGTGCCAGGCCTGGGGGTACCCCCACGTCCCCCCTGCCTCTTGCTTTGGCTTGCCCACCAGGCCCTACCCATCCAGACTTCCCCGAACTGCCCATTTCCCAGCTTCTTGAGGAGCTGGAGGGACTCGCGGGGGATCTCCCACACGTCTTTGGTTTTGACTGAGAGGTCAGCCAGTCTGGGGGTTCCCTTGTGGCACGGCACGGCCAGGCGGCAGCACAGCCCGGCCGCTCGCTCTGCAGCACGGAGCAGGGGGACAGAGTCAACGTGGGCACGGACCCCCACCAGCCCTCTGCTCCCCTCCCACCACCCCCAGCATCACCAAGGCTCCTGTATCACTCAGTCACCCCCCAAGATACAAATGCCCCCCCACACCTGCCCCAGGCACAGCCTCGCAGCCCCTCGGCTGGGCTGGACCCCAGTTCCCCCGGCTGCCCCCAGGCAGTGGGTCACGCCCACCCACCGGCGACGACGGGAACTCCCTGCACCCTGGACATGGAAAAGAGAGACTCTCAGGGAGTCCCCTAATGCCACCGAGAGAACAGCCCCCTCCTTCCCCAGTCCAACCCTGTCAGCCCAGTGTCTTACCAAAGGGTCTTCTGGGCTTTCCCTACCCGCCCTATTGCCCCCCCTTGTGCCCCTCACCCCACCCTACCTATATAGTGCTGGACCAGCTGCTGGACGGTGTTGAACTGGGCACGGGTGGTGATGTAGTAGCCCCCGCTATCCAGTTTCCGAATCTTATAGTGCTTCACGTGGTCTCCCTTGGCCTCATCCCAGTCCCGGATGGAGAGGGAGTAGGCACCTAGTGGGGATACTGGTCAGAGAGGGATGTGGGGCACAACCCCTGGCGTCCCCGCCCCTGTCCCTGTACCTTTCGTTGTCTCACTCTCCCGAATGAGGAAGGTGCCTCTGGAGTTGCCGTGGCACAGGAGCTGCCGCTCCGCGTCTTTGCGCCCGATCTTCCCAAAGTACCACCTGCCACGGCGATGGGCTCAGCGCCAGGAAGGCACCGCCGAGGGGCCCGCGGAGCCCCCATGCCAGCACTGCGGCACTGCCGGGGCTCACAAGGACACCTGGGCTTGAGGCAGGTGGGATTGGGGCTTGTCTCCATCCCTTTTCCCCCGATAACTCACTCTTCTGCCTGGATGGAGTCCACAGGGGCCACGTAGTTGCTGGGGATGTATCCCGTGGCACCCGAGCTCAGGGACCTGGCCTCCCACCAGTCCCCCTCCCTGGGCAGGGAAACAGAGAACGTGAAGGAGGAGGGACAGAGAGACAGACCCGCCCACCGTGTGCCTCCTCACCTGCACACAGCACGGCCGGACCCGCTCTGTCCCACCCACCTCTGCTGAGACCGCTCAACCCACGACACGGGGCCCTGGTACCGAGTGATGGAGCCCAGACAGGCTGGGGCCGGCGGGCGGTACCCAAGGCACAAAGGCACCTGCTCGGGGTGGTGTGTGGGTGCAGGGGGTGGCAGGTGCTCACGTGTTGTTGATGATGTGGAATTTCTCCCCTTTCTGGAATGTCAAGTCATCCTCCGTCCTGGCCTCATAGTCGTACAGGGCGATGAAGAGCGTCACCCCCCCGCCTGTGGCACACGGAGGGGACCGCGGTGACCTGAGAGCCCACAGCGCAGGGGTGCAGCTGGACACCCCTCCCCGCCATCCAGCCACCCTGCTGACCTGTGATGCCCCCGCTCCGCGTTTGCAGCACGCTGGAGGTGAAGCCCCCCGGCTCCGCAAAGGACGGGGCCAAGGGCACGGCAGGCGCCTGGAAGTTGTTGAAGTCGGGGATGCGGGTGAAGATGGCCCCTGGCTGCGTGGGGTCGGGGTCGTACTGGGAGGCAGGGGGCTGCAGGGAGCCCCCCTCGCCCCCTGCCTGCCCTTTGCCAGCCCCCCTCTCTTTGCAGGGCACGCAGCCCATCCTGGGCACCGCCTGTGGGACAGAGGGTCCGTGAGCCCCGCGCCCCCCGGCAGGGCACACGTGCGTGCACACACGGGGAGAGGCACTGGCGTGCTCCCGCCACCCCCCAGCTCAGCACACTGGACAGCCGGGGGACACCGGGGTCCCCGTGGGCACTGCCAGTGGCGCCGCTGCAGGGAGGGCTCTGCTGCCCGGGGACCCCGCGTCCCCCCGGCACCCCTGGGTGCTCCATGGCGGCTCCACTCACTGCGACGGCTCCTCAGGTCACTTCAGCTGCTCCATGTCACTCCAGGGAGGAGAAGAGTCACCTGTGGACACCAGGGAGGGCATCAAGTGGGGGGCAACACCCTTGCATGGGTTGAAACACCCTTGCCATGGGCTGTAACACCCCTCCACGGGATAAGATACCCCTGTCCAGGCTGCAACACCTCTTCATGGATTGAGGTACCCCTTCCAGGGCTGAAACACCCCTGCACATGCTGAAACACTTCTGCTAAGGGCTAAAATACCCCTGAATAGACTGAAACAGGATGCAACACCCCTGCCATGGGCTATAACACCTCTACATGGGCTGCAACACCACTTGCATTGGCTGTAACACCCCTGCACAGACCGAAGCACCATGCACGGGCTGTAACACCCCTGCATGAGTTACAACACCCCTGCACAGACCGAAGCACCATGCACGGGCTGTAACACCCCTGCATGAGCCATAACATCCCTGCATGGGCTACAACATCTCTTCACAGGCTGCAACCCCCCTGCATGAGCTAAAATGATCTGCATGATCTGCAACACCCCCACAAAGCTGCAACATTCCTCCGAGGACTGCAACACCCCGGTGTAGGCTGAAACCACATCCTCAAGTGGGTTTTTCTCTCACTGTGTCCTCACCACACCACTCACATCCTCTCAGGCCATCTGCGTCCCCGAGGCTGAAGGGGAGCCAGACCCTGTGGGAAGGAGCCCCCAAAATGTCCCCATCCCCACGCTCTCTGCTTGGTGGGGAGTGGGTGTTTTGGGGAGGAAGGTCCCAGCTCACATTGCTGTGGTCAGGACAGGCTCTCCTGGCCTCATGTGGTGAGAAGGCGTCACAGAGGAGGAGGAGAAGGAGGGGGAGGAAATCGGACCTCTCCTGTCATGGTTGAACAGAGATGTCCATCCCCAGCCCTGCCATTGCCCTGGCTGCTGGACACCCACCCACACCAGTCAGCCCAGTTTGCACTGGGCAGGGCACTCCAGTCTGCAATATGCCTCTGTCTCCAACTGAGAGCAGAGGGAAGGAGCAGGAGGGTGTCCTGTCCTCTGCACTCCAGGAGGAGACAAAGGTTTTGGTGTGGATGAGATGTTTCAGGCAGGTTTTCCCAGTCATGGTTATTGATTCCCTTTCCTCTCTCTCCATAGGGGTGGAAAGAGCCCAGCTCTCCCCTTCCATCTCTGCTTTCCACACTGGTGGTGTGGCAAGGCCTCAGCCGTTGCCGACAGGGCAGCATTGCCAAATCTCAGGAAACTCAGCTGGTTAGGGATTTTGTTCCTGATGATAAGTAGTGGCTATTTAAACTGATTAACAACCCGGGCTCTCACAAACCCTGTCACACCTGGGTGGGAATCATCCACCCACCACACTCAGAAGCTTCTCATTTTGCTGAATTTCAGTGCTGACCAAGCAGTGGAGCTGCCACAGGTGCCAGCAGGGACGGGGATGGCAAGGAGCATCTTCCAGGCAAGTGGAATCCCCCAGTATCACAGCACCAAGGGTTTAGGTGACGTGCAGCAGCATTGCACACAGGCTTCCCCTTCCCTGTGCACCCAGGAGCCCCCTGAGCTCATCCCAGGGTGGCCCAGAGCCATCCCCTCACGCTGTCCACGGGAAGGGGATGCAGCTGGCGCCGTGTCCCACGGTTGTGCCGCGGTGTCTGGCTCCAGCTTTCCCAAAAAGGAGCTGCTTGGAGCCGGGGAGCAGATGGCAACTGAGCCCTTCCCGCCCTGGCTCCCCCGGCACCAGTCCCGGACGAGCTGCCAGGTCCCGCCCCACGCTGAGACCCGGCCAATTCGTCACCCCTGTCCCGCCGGGGAGGGCTGGGCACGGAGCAGCCACATCCCTGACTGCCCATCCATCTGCTCCCCAGCCCCTGGGGCACGGGGCAGCTCAGCCCCATCTCCAGTTGCTAGACAGGGCTCAATATCCCCTGCACGCCCAATTGTCACCCCACATGTCACCTACAGTGCTGAGATACCCCTGGGGTCACCTCCATCCCCTGCATCCACTCCCCTCATGGGAATAATAGCAGTGGAGAGGTCAGGCTCTGGGGGGATGCAGCCACACGGAGGGGACCAGCCACGGTGGCATTTGCCAGGCTGAGGGGGCCACGACCCCCCGGGCAGGAGGCAGCTGCCAGAGGAACTCACACGGCAGCTATGCAGTGGGAAGAGGAAGCAGCAGGAGCACGGTGTGGGGCAGGGGGGGGAGGAAGAGGATGGCGCTGTGGCCATCAGGGGCCACAGGACTGGCAGGACCTCGAGCCCCGGGGATGGTGACAGCTGGGAGGGCCAGGCAGGGATGACAGCAGGGCTGCAGCCCTCTGGGTGTCTTGAATGCCCCCATGCCTTGTCCCACACTGGCACCCTGCTTGGCTCCATGGTGACCCTGGGAAGAGGAACCGAGAGGGCTGCACACACAGCCTGGTGCCGCCGAGGTTCCTCTGTCACCCTGCAGCTCTGGAGCTCCCTGGTCCCAGCAGGAAAGCTTAGGCATGAGGCAGCTGCAGCCCAGAAGGGGAAGGTGGCTCATTAGGACCTGGAGCTGTGTCCCCATCCCATGTCCAGGACCCCATGAGCTTGGGGAGGGGACAAGAGGCAACATCTCCCTCCCCATCTGCTCCTTGTTCCAGCTCTGTGGCAGGTGGTGGTGAGTCCCTGGCCCTTCCCCACTGCCCCCAGCCCCAAGACCACCCAGATGACACCTGGAGATGAAGCCCTGCTCCAGCTCCAGTCCTCCCAGTTCACCCAGTGCCTGGTGAGTCCCCTGTGGCTCTCAGTGGGAGCAGGTTCCCCCAGAGCAAGAGGTGCAAGGAGGGATGACACCCGATCCCCTGCATGCCCACAAGCAGGGCTCTTCCCTGGGATGAAAAATGAAGGACTTGCCAACCCCCAAAAGCGATCTTCTCCGCAAGCCCACCTGTCAGCCACCAGACCCCTGACAGAGGGGTCCCCTTGCCACCCTCCGTGGCACAAGATGCTCAGTAGAGAGGGAGCCCCCCTTCCCCAGCCTTCCAGCCCCATCGCTGGCTGGGAAAGCAGGATTTCCGCTGGAAGAAGAGCAATTCCCGGATCCAAGGGGCTGCAGGGGCGGAGGGAGGGAGCCAGCCAGGGCTCCAAATACAATGTCCCGGGAGGAGCGGGGTGGGGAGGGAATTGTGCAGGGCAGGAAGCAGCGAGTTCCTGTCGCTCCTTGGGACACACCAAGGATCAGGGACGAAGCGGAGCTGCAGGGACCGGGGGGAGCATCCGCTCCGGCCAGGGCCTGAGCCCCTACAGTTCCCCCAGCCGCGGCCAGCAACGCCGCCCCGGAGCGCTGGCTGGGCTGGCACCCCATGGCACCTGCGGGAACGGAGGGTACAGGTGTGTGTGTGTGTGTGTGCCCCAGGGTGCCGTGTCCTGTCCCCTCTCCAGCGTGCGGGTCCGGTACGGGTGAGGGCACCGTGTGATCCGCAGGTCCCCGACGTGCTGTCACCACCAGTGAATGCCGGGGTGGTGAGCTCTAGCTGGTGGGTGCCCCCAGCTCTTCACACACACACCTCAACCCCCCGTTGACCTGCTGTCCCCCAGGATGGCGAGGACAGGGGTTTGCTCCCACCCTCAGGCATTTCCCAGGGAAGCAGTGAGGGCACAGTGAGGGCAGGGTCCCCAGCAGAGCACACCGGTGTCACGGGACCCTCTGTCCCCTGTCACCCGGGACCCAGAGCCACCCCACACACGGAGGGGGCATCTCTCGGTAGAACACGGCAAGGGGATTCAGAGACCCCCCCGCTGTTACACGGGTGAGCCCCCCAGCCCCCTGCACCACACACCGCACACGTACCTCCTGCCGTCAGCCCTCCTGCTCCGGCCGGCATGGACCCCGCTCGCTGGGGCTCCCGACGGGACCACCGGCTGGGCAGCCACGGCAGCCCCCGCTTCGGCAGCCGTGGGAGAGCGGGAGCGCCCGGCCGTGAGCTTCCCCTGTCTCTTCGGCGGCTCTGGCAGCCGAGCGAGAGCTTCCCCTCCCCTCGCCCCCCCTTCCTCCCCGCGCTCGCAGCAATGGTTCATTGTACCAGCCAGCCCAGCCGGCTGCTGGATCGCCCTCCGGGCCACCTCGGGACGCTCGCTGGGGCCCGCAGCCTGCCCGTGGAGGTGGTACAGCGGGGAACAGGCGTCAGGGGGTCTCTGGTCCCCAGCAGCACAAGGAGACGCTGGCGCGGATTCCCAGGCTCTGCCGCTGGGATTTACGGGGCAGTGTGCGGATCCGGGCTGCGCCGCGGCGGGGGCTGCCCGCACCCGTCCCCAAAGCCTGGCAGCGCCTGCCCGAGTCCCGAAGGAGCGTCCCCGGGCAGGGGACAACAAAGGGACATCGAATTGCGCCCAGAGCGCTGCGGCCCTGCAAGGGACAGGAACACGGTGCCCGTGTGGTGGCAGGACGCGCACAGCAGCCACCCGTCCTGCTGGCCCAGGCTTTCAGGGGCAGGGCAGATCCCTGGAGGGGCAGTGAACAGCCCACCGTGCCTGGGCAATGGCAGGTGGCTCCGGGCTGTGTTCCAGGGGCCTCCCACACGTCCCCCCAAGATGGGGTGCGGCTCTTAGGTGGCTCAAGCCAGTCCCGTGTCCGTGGGCTGCCCACCAGGACCCCTTATTTACCCTTTGTCCAGATAAAGTTGCTGGTGGGATGGCCCCAAGATCTGACATCGGTTACACCAAGCCACAAACTTCAGTGAGCTCTGGGGTTGGGGTAAGCCACCCAGACCCCTGTCTGAGTGCCTCTGCACCCTGCCTGAGCCCCCAGCATCCTGTGTGACCCCCCTGCACCTTGTCTGAGCTCCTCTGCACCCCCTCAGAGCCTCCCCAGCACTGTCTGAGCCCCCCTGCCTCCTCTCCGAGCCCCCCTGGAGCTGGCTCAGTCCCGGCTCTGCCACGCTGTCCTCCCACACTGCTGGGCTGGGGTGGGATCCTTCCCATCTCCCTAGAGCCTTCCTCCTCCTCTTCCTCCTCCTCGCCCTGCAGTTAACCCTCACGAGTTAACCCTCTTGGCTCTGTGACAGTCCGCCCTCGATGTTTCCTGCAGTGTTCTCACGGGGGCGCCCAGGGCTGGCGGAGGCTGGGGACCTGCTGCCCAGTGATGTCACCCTTAACTTGTCACCTCCTGACTCATCCCGAGAGGGAAGGAAGCCCGCTTGCCCCCAGCTTGCGGGGTGCCCCACAGATCCATCCAGTGCACCCACCCGAACGCCGCTTGAGGCACTCTGGGGCTCGTCCCGCACCTGCCATGCCCCGCAGCGCCCGGCGTTGCTCCATCTCCCTGCGCGGGGCCCTGCCCAGACACGCTCTCCCCGCCGAGCACCCCGGGGTGCCCGTCCCCCCGCCAGGCACCACCTGATGCCGGTTCCTTCCCTCCTCCGGGGAGGGCCTCGACTTCTGCATTGGCTCCGCCGGGTTTCGCCGCCGCTGGCTCCAGCTTAAAGTTGAGACGCCGGTGCCGGGCGAGCCGGGGCGGCCAGGATGGGTGTTCTCCGCTGGCTCGTGGCCTCTGCGCTCTGCATCGCCGTCCGGGGTGAGTCTGACCCCCACCCTGGCACTATCAGCGCTGGGCACATCCCGGCCCTGGGAGGGACATGGGGGGCACCCCACCAGATCTCCTCCCGCTGCACTGCAGGGGAGCTTTGAGTCTGGGGAAGTGGTTTTATTGCTCGTCGGGCCCCTAAATTTGCAGTTCCTCCAAGACACAGCTGGGATGGGTGGCAAAGAGGGCAAGGGGGATGTGCCTTGAGGGCTTGGTGGGGCTGGAGGCATGAAAATAAGATTAAATTGAGGCTTTAACCCAAGGCGTTTAACCCAACCAGGCAGGGCAGCCAAGTGTGAGGGGACAGGGGTGGTGGGGTGACTGTGTCCCTGTGGGACCCCCTTTCTGGGTGTTCCTAAAGCTGAGCAGGGCTGGGAGTGGCTGCACCCGCTGCTGTCTGTGGGTGCCTGGAGGTGGCATGTGGTGGGTGCCCATGGCACAGCCTGGCTGCAGGTGGGGGTCTGCTCGTGCCCACCTCCCCGAGGTGGGGGGCAGGTCTGCTCCCGGCTGTCCCGGGCTGGGCAGGTGCTGTCTGGCCCGGACAGGTGCTGCTCCTGGTGAGGAGGAAGATGCTGAAGGAGGGAAGGGCTCGCTCCCAGCAGTTGTGTTGGCGTGGGATTGCACAAGCTGGGAGCCCGGAGGGAGGTTGGGGAGGTCACTGGAAGATTCCAGGCAGAACTAGTAAGGTCTCTGGCACCCCTCGACCATGCCCTGTGTGTTGGGAACAACTTGGCTGGGTCCCACCTTGGAAACATTCAAGGCCAGGGCCACCAGTGCTGGGGGTGACACTGGGGCATCACCCCAACAGTCACCCAGGAACTGGGGTTCCCTGGGGGCGCAACAGTGCAGGGCTTGCTGCAGTGTCACGGCAGGTTGTGGCACGGTGATGACCCTGGGAGGCTGTCAGTGCCTCAGCATCCCTTCGATGTGCCTTTGGATGAGCTCAGGGAGCTCTTTGGGCCAAGCAGGGAAGCCCAGGCTGCAGGGAAGGGGAGCACTGGCTTGGCAGCCTCCCATCCCCATCTCAGCTGGGGGGACACATACGGCCCCCCTCACCCTGCCCCTCTCTGCCTTTCAGGACAGGACCGTGGGCTCTCCCGCCCACCCCCTCAGTTCGGCTCCATCTACCATGTCCGAGGTAACGGGACCCCCAGCCCGCTGCGGCGGGGGGAGCAGGGGGTGTGCAGCACGGGCTCGGACCGGGCTGTCCCGGTGCCAAACAGGGGCAGGTTCCCGCAGCCAAGTGCCTCCTCCTGACCCATCTCCCACGGGGGCACTGTCTTGGTCAGCTGTGGGGCTGCAGACTCCGGGGGACTCAGGGAGGGATGTCGGGGTGCTGAGGCTTTGGGGCTGACCTGTGTCCCGTGCTGGGGGCTCGCAGGGGTCATTAAGCTGCCCTACGCCGAGATAGAGGAGCCCTTTGAAGCCTGGTACAACCTGACGGGGAACAAGAGCCGGATCCAGTATTACGGAGGTAAGAGGTGGGCACCCAGCTGCGCCCAGCCTGCACCAGCAGGACTCCCGTGCCTCAGTTTCCCTTTCCCTGGCACAGGGCAGGTGATAACCTACCAGCTGGCAGCGGTGAAGCCCTACGGGATGAGGTACAAGATCACCCCAGAGACGACCGAGAAGGAGGTGAACACCAGGAAGTGCTTCCAGCTGCCCGGCTCCGAGGAGGACGTGGTCACGGCGCAGAGCGTCTTCCCCAGCGTGAGCGGCTTTAAGGTGGGAAACCTCAGAGCCCAGACCTGAGCTGCCCCCGAAGCATCTCCAGGCTGTGGGAGGGGGTGCTGGGAGATGCTCCTCTGTGTCCGAGGGCTGCAGGCTGCTGGGACCGGCCGGGACCTGTCCTCACACCCCAGGGTGCAGGGAGGGTCACTTCCCCGCCCGGATTGGGGCCGGACTCCTGGCTCCTTTCCCAGCTCCAGCAGCCGTGTTGGGACGTGTCACATCCCACACAAACGCTGCCATTTCGGCATGGTTTGGGCAAGCCTCTGCACGGCAGCTCAGCTCCTGCCGGCCCCAGCCTGTGTCAGGGCTGGGCACAGCACGTGAGCAGTGGGCACAGCAGGTTGTCACTGAGCTGGACACATGCCTGCATGGCGAGAGCTTGGAAACACAGGAAAAACCTGAAATCTTTTCATGTTTTTTGAGAAATGGTACAGCCAGACACCCTGCTCTGGGTGCACAGAGTGCTGTGCACAGTGGAGTGTCCCCAGGGCACCGCTGAGCCAGACTGAGGGGTCTGCTCTGTGCTGCACCCCATATCCTTGCCCCAGTTTCCATCCCACACATGGCTAATGGCCACGGATCCAGCCAGAGAGCCGGGCGTGTGCACTGGGCCGTGCAGAGGGGCTGGGTGGGCAGCAGGTGGCCTGGGGGAGGTTGGGGTCCCCTCCCTGAGGCCGTGTCACCCCCAGTTCCTGCGGGAGGAGTACTACCAGGGCCGGTACTGTGCCGTGTGGCAGAACGTCACCCGCTGGGCACAGAAGAAGAACGTCTACACCCTGTGGGTGACCAACTCCAGCTGCGGGGTGGCCCCCGTGCACTATGAGATGCGGGGGTACAACAGCCTGCTGGGCTCGCACTACGACAAGTATGAAATCTCCTACGCTGACTTCGACCACAGCTACCCCCCCTCCGTCTTCGACCTCCCCGTCAATGGTGAGCCAGGGAGGGCCCCCCCGTCCTGCTCCTGCCTGCGGGGCTCGGGCTGACAGCGTCCTCTCTTTGCTCCCCAGAGACCAAGTGTGGGATGCTGCCGGGGAACGTGGCAGAGCACCGCGTGCTGGCAAACCCCATGGAGGACCTGGTGGGACAGCACCGGCCCTGGGCACACCGCGTTTTCCATGACTACCGCCGGCAGATGGGGCGGCGCTACGGCTCCGTGCGGGAGCTGGAGCACAGGCAGAGCGTCTTCGTGCACAACATGAGGTACAGGCAGGTGGGGGGTGACGACCCTCTGCGGGTGCTGCTCGCACCGAGGAGGTGGTGGCAGTGCCAGCTGGCGCCGTCCCCACCGTGGTGGCAGGTTTGTGCACTCGCGGAACCGCGCCGCGCTCTCCTACACGCTGTCCCTGAACCACCTGGCCGACCGCACGCCGCAGGAGCTGGCAGCGCTGCGGGGCCGCCGCCGCAGCGGCACCCCCAACAACGGGCTGCCCTTCCCCACCGAGCTCTACGCCGGCATCATCCTGCCCGAGAGCCTCGACTGGCGCATGTACGGTACGGCTGGGTCCGCGGGACGCTGGGGTGCCTCGGGAGTGAGTGCTCCTCGCCCAGGCCGGCGTGAGTCCCACAGAGCTCCCCTGCTCCCCGGCACTACTGAGGAGCCTGTGGGACTGTGCTGTCCCTCGGGGTGCACGGCTGTGAGGTTGTGAGACACTGGGACAGGCTGTACAGAGACCATGGGGCTGTCCAAGGCCAGGCTGGACAGGGCTTGGAGCAACCTGCTCTAGTGGAAGGTGTCCCTGCCCATGTCAGGGGGTGAACAAGATGATATTTGAGGTCCCTTCCAAGCAAAACCATTCTGTGTTTCTATGATTAAAGGCAGCTGGGTCAGCACTTGGCCCTGAATTCACTCTGGTACCCCAGGGACAGATGTGACATCTGAAGCAACATCCAGCTTCACTCATGTCCCCATCAGCTGGGAGTGACACCCCCAGAGCTTGCCCCTAGCCAAAGGTGGGGGTCCCAGGCTTGCTGGTGCATTCCCCCCCTTCTCAGTTAGCACCAAGGTGTACATGTGCTGCTTCTAGACCTCAACTCCTGCCTCAGTTTCCCTTCCACCTGCCTCCATCCCTCGATGTCAACCCAGTTTCTCATGCCCCACCCTGCTGTCCCCAGGCGCTGTCACCCCTGTGAAGGACCAGGCTGTCTGTGGGTCGTGCTGGAGCTTTGCTACAACGGGAGCCATGGAAGGTGCCCTGTTCCTCAAGGTGGGAGCAGGGCTGTGCCCCACGGTGGATGGAGGGTGGCCTGGAGGGTGCCTGTCCCCATCCCTGCACCGTGTCCCCCCCACAGACCGGCATGCTGACCCCCCTGTCCCAACAAGTCCTCATTGACTGCTCCTGGGGCTTTGGGAACTACGCCTGTGACGGGGGCGAGGAGTGGCGAGCGTACGAGTGGATCAAAAAGCACGGGGGCATCGCCAGCACCGAGTCCTACGGCACCTACAAGGGGCAGGTGAGGGTGGCCCCCTGTCCCCAATGGCCTTCCCAACATCTTGGGGCTTTAAAGCCATGGTGAGACCCACCTGAATATGTCAGAGGCAGTAAAGGCCCTGGAGATGAAGATGTCACCTCGTCCCCAAGGCACCAGGCTTCTGTGGTTCACAGTACGGCCAAAGCCAAGCCCCAGGGCTCATCTAGGCTGTTTTGTCACCGTGTCCCTCAGTTTCTCTTCTTGCAAAACAGGGACAAGGCTCCTCCACCTGTTCGTGGTGCCATGAGTCACTCCATACCCCGGGGTACCCAGGGATGGAGCAAGGCTGTCCGGGGATGGGGATGTGGCAGCAAGATGCAGGCAACAGCCCTCCAGGGCTTTGGGTACAGAGCCAGCTCTCCGCATTGCATCCTTGAGCAACTGGGAAAACATTCCCACCACCCTGGGCTTGGGAGGATGGCGGGGTCAGAGCCAGCATGCTCTCACAGCCCGAATTTCAGATCCGCAGGGTCAGGCGGGGGGGCAGGGTTCCAGCAGGGATCCTGGGGGTCCTGATGACAGCGTGTGTCCCCTGCGTGTGTAGAATGGCTTGTGCCACTACAACCAGTCTGAGATGCTGGCCAAGATCACGGGCTACGTCAATGTCACCTCGGGCAACATCACAGCGGTCAAAGCTGCCATCTACAAGCACGGCCCCGTGGCCGTCAGCATCGATGCCTCGCACAAGACCTTCTCCTTCTACTCCAACGGCATCTACTACGAGCCCAAGTGTGGTGAGACAAGCAGCACATGGGGCACGGGGGTCCCGGGTGCCCAAGGAGATGCCAGAGCACCTAGGTCCCAGATTTTTGGTCAAGGGAGGGGTGGAGGCGATGAACCCTGAAGTCCTCTGCAGCACTGAGGGTAGCCCTGGGAGCAGGGATGCTGTCCGGACTGGGATGTCCTCTGGACAGGGATTACTGGACAGGGATCTTCTCCAGGCAGGGATGGTCTCCAGAAAGCAGTGGTCTCTGAACAGAGATGCTGTCTGGACAAGGATGCTGAGCAGACAGAGAGTGAGCCCTCTCCCGTGTCGTTCCCTGCAGACAACACGCCGGGGTCGCTGGACCACGCGGTGCTGGCCGTGGGCTACGGAGTCCTGCAGGGAGAGACCTACTGGCTCATCAAGAACTCCTGGTCCACATACTGGGGCAACGATGGCTACATCCTTATGGCCATGAAGGACAACAACTGTGGTGTGGCCACTGAGGCCACCTACCCCATCCTGGCCTGAGCCACCCTGGCTCTGCAGGGAGAGCCCGGGGTGACATTCTCAGCACTCAGCCCTGGATCAGGCCCTTCAGTGGAACCATCAGGAAGCCAGGGACACACTGGGACAGACCCACTCAGTGCTGGACACAGGGCAGGACAGGGACACAGCACTGGGCTTGCCAATAAAGACACTGGAAAAATACTGGATGGCTTCTACAGGAGGGATTCGATTGCTGCCCACACAGCTGTGCCCCCTGTGCCCCAGGGACACATCCCGTACAGATCCCTGTCCCAGCCTGGTTCTCTTGGTCCTGTGGGACCCTAGGGGCCTCCTGGGGAGGGGACAATCCCGCCTGGCAGAGCCAGCTGGCTCTCACAGCCAGTCCCAGACACCCGGGGCAAGGGGAGTGGCTCTTCCAGCTCTGAGGTGGAGCACAAACAATTCCAGGGATTTCTGCTGAGATGAGGAATTCCCAGCGTGGGGTGCTGGGGAGGGGGAAGGCCTCCACCCTGTGCCCCACTGCCCGAGTGCCTGTTGTGGCTGTGGGTGGGGACTTTGGGGTGTTTGCCAGTGCCACCAGCCAGGCCCCTTCACTCTCTGGGGCTGCTCCCCTTTTACACCATGCCTGTGGCTCAGCTCTTAGTCTGGGCTCAAGCTGTCCTGGAGAGCAGGATCAGTGCACAAGGATACTAAAACAGAGTGGGAAGTTCTCCCTGCCCTGATCCTGGTAGTCTCACATCTTTCTGTGTGGGGTGCATGGGGGGTCTTGGGGTGCCCCTGAGCTGGTCACACACCAGAGCTGTCATGCTCCTTCTGTCTTTCCTTGCTCCAGAGCTTCACCCCAAACCTCACAGCCATGGAGAAGCCTCACCAGGAACCAAGGGTCTGATGCTGTTCTTGGGGTGTCCAGGCCACAGGTCAGCACAGTTCTGAAGGTTCATTGTGGGGGTTCTGGTGCTGTTCTGGTGGTGTCCACCCTGGGGAGGGAGCTGGGTTGGCAGCCCAGGGCTCCCAGTGAGAGCTGCTGGCACTGCCAGGCTCTGCTTCCCAATTCGAGAGCCCAGTCAGCAGCAGCAGCTGGGAAGGGAAACCCAGAAGAAGGGAAACGTCATCCCTGACTTGTAGCTGCAACTGCACAGGCTCTACCTTCCCCCAAAATGGGGTTTTGATAGTTGGGAAGTGACATCCCCCACGGCTACACCCCAACTTTATACAGCAAACCCCTGGCAGCACCTAGGGAGCTGCACTTCCCTCCAGGTAATACGACTGCTCTCGTCAGTGGTGGCAGGTCATCATACTCCCTTTTCTTTCACTTGTTCACCTGCTTATTTGACAATTTGCTGATTGTTGAAGGGGTCTTTAATCATTCCCAGCAGGGAGGCTGGCTGGAATTCATGTCTGGGAGAGGAATGATCATTGCACGGGAATAATGTGGGAGTCCAGGTCTCCAGATCTTTGATTCTCTTGACTGCAGTCAATAAAACATGCTTTGACTTTCAGGGAACTGTGACTTTCAGGCTCCCTTTGGATAGGTGATGTCCTGAATTTGCTGCTGAACACAGAGGTGGCTTCGAGAGCTGCAGGTTTTGTATCCCCAGGAAGCATTTACTGAAATTCTGCATTCATGGCATTAGGCATATCGCAGTCCTGAGCGTGGGTAGTTCAGACGGCTGGGAACTTAAAAAACTATCTATTTATTATATTCGAAAAAGGAAAAAAATCAGAAAGGACATACCTGAAGGGAGGTTTGCTGTTTGCAGAGCCAGATGTAGGTTCTGGCTCCCAGCCCAGCTGAGCTGTGACCTCCAGACTTCCCTGGACACCCAGACCTCAGAGTGGCTCCAAGTTTTGCAGAGCACAGCAGAGCACTCTGAACCCTGCTATTTATTGGAAGCAAAGCTGGCCTGAAGCTCTGCATTTAAGATTTCCTTTGGAAGAGGCACCTTGCAGGAAACTCCCCAAATCTGATACCTTAGTGGTGAAATATTGGCTGAGGTTGGTGTTTAATGGAGTGAGCACGTTCAGAGTGGAAGCTGAGAGGATTTGGGACCCACCTGCCATATCCCACCTTGAGAACCCCATCTCCTTCTTAGTCTGAGGGCTGGTTTGGGAAGTCTCCTGAGGTCAGGACTGGTGGTAGCCCTGAGTTGTCAGCTTCCAGTCCTGCCCCCATCCTCTGTTAGGTGTTTGTCATGGTCTCCACTCCTTCAAGGCCTCCTCCTTGTTCAGCTGCTCCTTTTTGGCATCTGCCAACCAGGAGGCTGGTGCTCAGGCACTTAAACTGGGCATAGGTGTCACCTGCCTGCACACTGAGCCCTTTCGAGGCTGTCCAAGCCAGTGGGGGCTCATGCTGGAGGTGGGAGCCTGCCAACAGTCCTGCCCGATGCTCTCCTGAGGCTTCTTTGGGAGCTGATCCGTGGAGATGCTCACCAAATGGTTGCCATCCATCACCAGCCAGGTGAGTGATGCAAGGGTGGCTTCCACCTCAACAAAATCCTGGTTTAGGATGAGATAGAGAGGCTGATACTCCTCACGGCCCATGTTAGAGGTGAGGACACTGTGCTCCCCATCAGGGCTGTGGGGGCTGCAGGACAGGGCTGTGACACCTCATTCTTCACTGAAAGGGTGGTCAGGCTTTGGAAGGGGCTGTCCAGGGAGGGGATGGCGTTCCCATCCCTGGAGGAGTCCAAGGAATGACTGGACACGGCGCTGGTCTGTGTGACAAGGCGGGGATCAGTCAAAGGGTGGACTTGGTGATCTCAGAGATCTTTTCCAGCCTCAGTGATGCTGAGATTCTGTGACTGGAGCCCCTCAGCACAGTGACGCCAGCAATTACCCTGGACTTGGGAGCCACTGAGGTAAGCTGGCACAGGGATGATCTTTTCTCCTTCTGCCCCACATCAGCTCAACCCAGGGATGGGGATGGCAACTTTGGGGCGATCTTAGCTCCGTGCTGGGCTCCAACCCACCCAGCCGAGGCCAGGCAGGACATGGGAGTGAGGCAAGATGGAAGTCACCACCACAAACAGCTCCTGGGAGGAACTCTGCTTCCAGTGAAACAGCTCCTCTGTGGGTGAGAGCATCCAGATCTGTGGGATCAATCTGTCCACACATCCAGAAACTCAGGGTGGGCTGAGTTTGCCAAGCTAAATTATTCTCCGAGGAAGGGCGGCTGGGATTTCATCTGGGTTTGGTTTTTCTGCCCTGGGCTGTCCTGGATACGGCATTTCCCCCCGGAGGCAGCTGTGCTCCGGCACAGACCTCTGTGCAGCAATGCCAGGTGGCCAGAAAATGTGCTCCAGCCCGAAATCTGGCTGCCTTTCCCTGCTGGATGAATTATCTGTGAAAACCTCTCACGGCTCGCACAAAACAAGGTAATTATTCAGCAGGCGGGGGATAGGCAGAGCCAGAGTATGAAATTATTATCTGTTAGTGATTTACAGAGAACCACAGACGGTGTCAAGGAACAGCAGCTGAACCAAACTTGCTTTGGCAACCTCGTGGCTCCCAAACGCTCCAGGCGACCCAGAGGGGCGGATGGAGAGCTCACAGCAGTGCTCCAGTGCTGGGGGAAGGGCTCCTGGGGCTCTCAGTCTCCCCAGGACAGAGCCAGGTGCTCCATAAAGGGAAGGACGTGCTTTACATAAAACCTTGAGATCTTAGGATGGCAAAAACCATGATCCAGGGCAGGCTTTTGCTGGCTTACACAGCAACCAGAGGTTTTTGGGGCACAAATAGAAGAGGTCCCTGCCCATGGCAGGGCATTAGAGAGAGATAACCTTTACGATTCCTCCCAACCAAACCATGCCACAGTGAAAGGGTGCATCTGATGGATCTGAACAGCCTGCTAAACTCTGAAGGCTTGAAACTGCTTTGCTGCCAGCGCGGCTTTGCTGGAAAATCACCGAGGCAGCGGCTTTCCAAGCGTTTCTTCTCACACTTCCTTCAGTAGCAGCTTTACAAACTCTCTTCCTCAGCCAAATGCTTCTCCCTTGGCACCCGTGACTGCTCTGGCAGGTTTGTTGTTCACGTCCTCAAACCAAACCATTCCTTTTCCCTCAGCCCCAGGTATTTGCCACTCCATACCCCCTGCACCCTGACTTTTAGGTTTTAATTGATAGGATAAGGGGGAATGGATTCAAACTAAAAAAGGGTAGGGTTAGATTTCATGTTAGGAAACAATTCTTCTCTGTGATGGTGCTGAGGCCCTGGCACAGGTGCCCAGAGCAGCTGTGGCTGGCCCTGGATCCCTGGCAGTGCCCAAGGCCAGGCTGGACACTGGGAGCACCTGGGACAGTGGGAGGTGTCCCTGCCATGGCAGGGGTGGCACTGGGTGGGCTTTGAGGTCCCTTCCCACCCAAACCATTCCAGGATTCCGTGATTTACTGTAACGGAGTGCAGGAGGTGTTGCCCTTCTCCAGGTGCACTGCCAAAATCTGAGCATCCCCAGCCCCGCACCTCCTCGTCCCGCAGAACCCTCCCCGCAGCACGGCAGCCCCCGGGCAGCGAGGAGCGGCTGGTTCCCAGCGCTGCCCAGCTCTGCCTCCTGCTTCCCACCGACGGACATTTCCCAATCCCAACCCAGCAGCCAGCACAATGCAACTCATGTCATGAAATTAAGTATTTCTCCTACACACAGCACATTTGCCCGGTGATTAAAACGAGTCCCCGAGGTAGCCAAGCACAGCAGAATTCCGGTTCATTATGCACACCCACGCAGCCGAGCTAAAAACCCAAGACACTCCCCCAGTCCTTCTTGGGAAAGCCTGAGCAGCTCAGATTTCAGCTTCACCACTTGCACCAGCCAGGACTGGGAATACTCTGTCATCTGGTGTAGGAAAAAAGGTAAGGACAGAAGTTTCCCAAAGATTTCAAGGTATCCCTTAAGGTCTGAGAAAGAGGGAAGGGTGTACAAGCACAGGAATGTCGAATAAATGGAGCAGATCACACAACTGTGAGTAGTTACTGCCTTTTGCTCATTCCATCTTGGATTTAGAATGAACTTTTAATACCAAAATGCCTTAATTTCCCCCGTTTCTCAAAGCACCCGTTCTGTGTCACGTTGTACAAAATGACAACCACTTGATGAAAAAAAAAGAACAATTATTACATATGTGCAGTGTATGATCTGTCCTTGCTGCAGCAGCTTGAGTCCAAGCTCATTCCCAAAATGAAACAGGGCCAAATCTTTTCCGTATCCCCCCCGGAGCTGCTCCCGAGCTGCAGTGGAAGCACAGGGAGCGGGTTTGCTCGGACCCAGCCCTGGCTGTGCCTGGACCGGTGCAGGAGCAGCTGCAGCTGCAGCAGTCAGTGCAAAGGGGAAGCACGTTCACACGCAGGCTTTCCTTTCCCTGCAGACACAACCTCCTGCCTCATTCCCTCTTCCTCCCAAGCCTCCAGCCACAACATTCCCGCTGCCCCTGCCCTGCCGGTGTCTCCAGCGCTCCCTAGAGCGGGCGGCTCTGCTCCATCTCAAGGCGGAGACACCTTCTCCTCCTCCTCCTCCCCACATTCCTCTGCTCTCTTCCTTCCTTCCTTCCTGCAGTCCTGACCCTCCTTCACCCACCTCCACAGAGACCTTCCCTCCCTGCAGCAGCTCATCTCCCCAGCCCAGCCCAGCCCAGCCCTAAGCCAGCCTCCCATCCTCCTCCCCAGCCCCGACCCAGCTCCGCTCCCCTGCCACGGGCCAGCCACGGCTCTCCCTTTCACCTTGTCCTGCTTTAGCCCTGACACCAACCCTGCACGCTGCCCTCGGCATTCCCGACCCAGCTCAGCCCCTTCCAGCCCCGGCCTGGCCCAGCTCAGCTCAGCCACACTCGACCCTGGCCCAGCCTCAGCTATGTCCAGCCCAGATTGTCCAGCCCGGGTTCCTCAGCTCCGGCCATGTCCAGCCCTGTCCGGCCATGTCCAGCCCAGGTTCCCCAGCCCCGGCCATGTCCAGCCCAGATTGTCCAGCCCAGGCTGTCCAGCCCTGTCCGGCCATGTCCAGCCCAGGTTGTCCAGCCCCGTCCAGCCCAGGCTGTCCAGCCCAGGTTGTCCAGCCCTGTCCTGCCCTGTCCAGCCATGTCCAGCCCAGGCTGTCCAGCCCTGTCTGGCCATGTCCAGCCCAGGTTGTCCAGCCCAAGTTGTCCAGCCCAGGTTGTCCAGCCCTGTCTGGCCCTGTCCTGCTCTGTCCGGCCATGTCCAGCCCAGGCTGTCCAGCCCTGTCCGGCCCTGTCCAGC
>VWZV01012949.1:20210-177388 GCA_013397155.1 Irena cyanogastra | reverse complement strand
GCCAGGGCCAGCAGCTCTGCAAGGTCCAGGAGAGGGGCTGGGGGCGGGCTGTGGGGGGGCTGGGGGGGAAGGTCTGTCAGGGGGCTTATGGGGGCTAATTTGGAAGGAGGCTGATGAGAGAGGAGTCTGAGGGGCGCTATGAGGGAAGTGGGGGGTGATCTGTGAGGAGATTTGAGGAGGGTGGTCTCCGAGGAGTTTTGCGGGGTAAAGGGCCTCCTAGAGCATTGTTTGTGAGTGAGAGCAAGCAAGGGAATGTTTTTAAGGGGTCTGGAGGCTCTTAGAGGAGCTGAGGATAACTGGGGGGCTGTTTGTGGGCGAGATCCTGGGAGTATTTATGAAGATTGGGGCCTTGAGGTGTCTGTTTGGGGTGAGCAGTAGGAGGGTGTGGATGAGGGCCTGGGAGCTTTGGGGAGGTTTTGAGGGGCTGGAGCATGGGGCTAAAGCCTGGGGGCTGTTAGGGGGATGTGTTGAAGGGCTGTTTAGGGGAGCTGTTTGTCAGGGGGACCTGAGGGCACTGAAGGCACTTTGGAGGTGCTGGGGGTGTTTGGAGGGTGTTGGAGTTGAAGTCACGGGGTTCTTGTAGGGAATAGAGCGGAGGTGGGAGCTGTTCCTGAGCAAAGGCCTGGGAGGATATGGGGACATTTATAGGAGGTCTGATGGTATCTTGAAAGGAGTAAGGTGGGTTTTGAAGACAGTCTGAGGGGGTGGGGAAGAACAAGATCAGGGCTGAATAGGGAATATGGGCCAGGAACTGGAGTAGCTTGGGATCAGTGGGGCTGGGACAAAGCAGGTGAACGTGGGGGAATCTGGGAAAGCTGGGATGAGAGGAGAGCACTGCCAGATGTACAGGAAGCTGGTGAATACCTGAGGCAGAGCTGTGTGTTCCCGCCCGGGGAGCCTGCTCTGTGAGTGTGAGGCACAGAGCAGCCCTGGCGCTGGATGTCAGCTCCTGCCTGGCTCACCTGTGACACAGCCGTTCCCATCAGCCTTCCTCTGCTCTCAGCATGACTGTACAGGCAGGAAATGTTTGCAAGTGTGTGGACGTGGTGGGAGTGGAGGGCAGCAGGAGATCTGGGATTTGGGGAGCAGCACTGCACCTCACGAAACACCTTTGTTGTTGCAGGAGTGCAGGATTGCTCATCCCATCGTTAAATGCACTTACTGCAGGACTGAATTCCAACAGGAAAGGTAAATGCTTGCTGAACTGGGGAGATACAGGTTTCGTGTAGAGCGATCACACCTGGGGAAATGTAATGCCTCCACACCTTCAGTGACTGAGCCTTAACCTGTAGATTGTTTCTGTGGAGGACTTGGGGGACCTCTGCTGCCTCCAAAGATCTGCTGGGCAAGTTGGAGTGTCTGTAGTGCACTTGGATTACATCTTTTGCTTGGGTTTTTTCTCAGTCACAGTTCAAATGCATCTTCCCGTGAGTTTTCCTCTTCCCTGGTGTCTGGTATCCAACATTTATTTCCTGCTGTGTGTCCGTTAGCTGGGCTCTTGTCTTTTTGCATTTTGACAAGTTGTGTAGCTGTCAGAGGGAGGATTGGTAAACCCAGAGCTGTGTGTGGCCGTTGTGTGAGGTGTTCCTTCCTGTGTTTGTTGGACAAATAAACCTCTGCCCTCTCCTGCCATGACCTCCTGAGCGGAGCCTGCCCTGATGCTGAATCACTCATGCTGCCAATTAGTCATTGATCAAATCCTGTGTTTGAATGGACAAAAACCTGGTGTCATTTGGAGATGCCTTAATTAAAAGACACTTCCTATTAATTTTTGGACGTTTATCATCAGCCAGATGGGGATAGGAAAAGCACTTTGGTATCTGAGTCCCTAGAGAGGTTGAATCCAGCCTCATCGCCAGAGACAGAGCTGAGGGGAGGCTGGGATCTGAAGCAGGGGTCCTGAGATCCAAACCAGGCATCCTGAGCACAGAGGTTCCATTTTCTGTTGGAATGTGTTAATAGAATAATCTGTTCTTCTTAACAGCAAAACCAACACGATATGCAAGAAGTGTGCTCAGAACGTGAAGCTCTATGGCACAGTAAGTGAGGGGGGCTCAGCCTCTCCAGCCTCTCTTCCTTTCATCTCTCTTGTCTCTATCTTGCTGAAATCTCAGAGCAGTTTATGGACTGGCTCGGCTGTGAGAGCATGACTGATCAATAATATGGGTCACTCAAGCGTGAAGCTTTGAGTTTTTCTGTTCTTTTAGCACCAAAAAGAACTTTGCATCGTTTGAGGCCAGGAAATGATCTGTTTGATACCCAGTAGAAACAAGACTGTGTTTAACACAGACTGAGATTGCTGCAGGAAGCAGTGATAAATCTTTATTTCCTGCTTGTCTGAAATCTAAAATAGAGATTTTGATTGGTTCTATTTTGTTGTTTTTTCTAAAGATTTCACAGCACTTGATAAATGGTCTGAGTGCCATGGCTAAATACACCTAGTTGGAGACCAGGGATCCAAATGGAGTTTTGTCTCCTGCATCAGCATAGAATAAGGAAGTAAAAGTTATACTCTGCATAGAATAAGGAAGTAAAAGTTTGAAATTACCGGGAGAATGGGAACAAGCAGTGTACTATTGTAGTTAGAAGGCTGTAGCAGTTGTTCTTATTTTTTAAAGCCAAAACCCTGCCAGTACTGCAACATCATAGCAGCATTTATTGGAAACAAGTGCCAGCGTTGCACCAACTCAGAGAAGAAGTATGGCCCTCCTCACTCGTGTGAGCAGTGCAAGCAGCAGTGTGCATTTGACCGGAAGGATGACAGGAAGAAGGTCAGTATTTGTGTTAAAGAAGGCTGAAAAGGTAAAAGGGCTGATCACAGTGATCCTCTGTCCATCTTCTTTACATCTTCTGCAGCATTTCTGACAGGACAAGGAGGAAAGGCTTCCCACTGCCAGATGGCAGGGTTAAATGGAATACTGGGAAGAAATTCCTCCCTGTGAGGCGGTAAGGCCCTGGCACAGGGTACCCAGAGAAGCTGTGGCTGCCCCATCCCTAGCAGTGTCCAAGGCTAGCCTTGGAGCTCCTGGGATAGTGGAAGGCATCCCATCTGGGACTGGATGAGCTTTAAGGTCGCTCTCAACCAAACCATTCCATGATCCGTGTCTCTTGGTTATGAAGTGTTTTTTAGAGTTGAGCTTTGCTCTGGCTTAGAGCTAATCTTTGAACCCTTATGTGCCTCAGGCAGATATTCTAAGATCTCTTGAATTTGGCACAAGAGCTGGCAGAGAAGCAGAGACCTCTGAATGAAGTGTGAGGTGCTATTTGGGGAAAGCGATGGGGAATATATTTGTTCCATAGCCTGAGGAACTACAGGTGTCATACCTCCACCAGGAAACCCTTTCTGTGGCTTCTGTACACCCTTTGCTTAAATAGCCTGAGTGCTCTGCAGGAGGTGTGTCTTCCCGAGGCAAACTGTAAACATCTGTTGTTTGGAATGCTGCACCAATAATCGGCGCCCTGCTGAGCCTCCTGGAGCAGACACCCTTGCTGTTTTGGTCTCCAGTGACCGCCTGTCCATTCAGAGGATTCTTTTTGAGTCCCTGCTTGTTCATATGTGACCCTAAGCTTGAAAGTGCTTCTTGTCTTTTCTGTATTTGCTTTGTGGGCAGGAAAAAAGACAAAAACTTTCTGTTTCCCCTTCCAGGTGGATGGAAAGCTTCTGTGCTGGTTGTGCACACTGTCCTATAAACGAGTCCTGCAGAAGACCAAAGAGCAGTGCAAGCACCTGAGCAGTTCCTCCCGAGCCAGCCTGCAGGAGAAGGAGCAGTTCAGTAGGCTCAGCAGTGGCAGCCACTATAACAGGTAACCTTGGGGAGGGGTTTGGGCAGGGTCTGAGTTCAGGAAAATCTGGCTAAGTCACACTTTGCTTGTTTGCAAACCTCACTGTGCTGGTACAGCCTTTTGCTTCTTAGTCATCCAACTTACTGAACTTGTACACTATGAAAGCGAAGTTGCATTTGTAAGATTTAATTATTAAAATGCAGATTTTAAGCAAGAGTTTTTCACCTATGTGCTGCTCTGATTCATTGTTTTCTATTTATTTTTAGTCTCCAGCTACTCTTCAAGGAGTGATATTTTTATCATTTTAGCACTGGGAAATACTCTTTTAATAGGATCAAAGTGGGTGGGAATATTTATCTGCCTCTCTGTCTTAGACTGAAAGTCATTCAGGTTCTGACATGCAATTTCCTCCTTTTTCTAGCCAGAAAACCTTATCCACGTCTTCCATTCAGAATGAAATCCCAAAGAAGAAAGCCAAGTTTGATGCCATATCTGCCAATGGTGACAGGTGAGCCTATTACATGGGGAAATTGTGGGTGGGGGGTTTTGTTTGCTGAGTTTATATAAGGCGGAGTTGTGTGCGAATAACAGGAAGCTCTTATGCTAGAGCAGGGGCCTTGGGCTTTCAGACCTCGAGGGGCTGCCCTAGAACCTGGCAGGCCAGTGCTACCTGGAATCTAGACATAGATTTGAAGAGGAAAAGAATACTGAGCACTTGTACTTACTTGGATGGAGCAGGATGGAGGTGATGGTTGGCTGAACTCCCCAACAGTCAGGAAACTGCAGCCAGACCAACTTTATCATCTCTCTCGCAGTCACAGGGAGAGGGACTGGTGAGGTCTGCAGATTTTGTGCTTTGAGGTCTGTCAGACTGATCTGCAGGGAGAGCCTCAGAGGACAGGAGAAGATCCAGACCCACTTCCCCTGTTCCCTCCTGCTTTTGGAGGAGAGACAAGCAATCAAACAGCTTTGCTTGAAAGGCTGTGGATGCCCCATCCTGGAGGTGTTCCAAGCCAGGTTGGATGGGTCATGGAGCAACTTGGTCTAGTGGAAGGTGTCCCTTCCCATGACAGGGGGCTGGAACAAGATGCTCTTTCAGATTCGTTCCAGCCCAAACCATTCCATGGTTCTCTGATTCTAGGAAAGCATCTGACCCCATTCTACTGTCACACTTGATGCTGGATCATGTTGATGCAAGCTGCCTGTGCAGTGGAATGGGAGTCGCTAGCAGAAACAGGAAATTGAGATGGATTTGTATTTTTATGGTCTTGTACATGCATATTTTCATTCCTGCCTTTCCTCTCTGATTCTCAGCGTTCCTTCCTCTCCCGAGATGCTTTGCCCCCTTATCCAGAGGGCCCCGTCCACGTTGGCGCAGTGGGCTGCTTCCCAGCAGACTCTCGGGGCCCACCATTGTCCTGTTGCTCAAGGCATTGACATCCTGAAGTGAGATCACCTACTGTTTTCTCCCCTCCCTCCCTGGGAACTGCCTCATACACGGGAACTCTCCCTTTCAGTGGATCTCTTTCTAAACAGCAGGGATTTGGGAGCATGGACCAGAGCTTAGTTAGTGCCAAAGGGTTTGTTAAAGCCACTGGTAATTAATCAATCACTACCTGCCTTCAATGTCTCTGAGATCACAGATCTCTCCTATAGATGCTGTTGACACCTTGTCACTGTAAAATACTCCCATGGGAAATGCCGTCCCTGGAAGTGTTCATGGCCAGGTTGGATGGGGCCTGGGGCAACCTCATCTAGTGGAAAGTGACCTTGGCTATGGCAGGGGGCAGAACGAGATGAGCTTTAAGGTCCCTTCCAACCCAAACCTTTCTGGGATTCTATGATTCTGTCAAATAGAACTTTAATAATTTTATAGGTCAGTGGCACCCACTGAGTGGTCTGAAAGACCTTTTATCATCTGAACAGCATTTTCAGTTAAGAGCTGGAAGAATTTAAGGACTAATTGTGACTTAGGAGCCGTGGCTGAGTGCAGAGGGGTTAGAATTCAGTTCCCTTCAGTGCTGGTGGAGCCAGAGGAGAGAATGGAAACAGGGCCCTGATAGAACTGGTGCAGCCCTTCAGTACTGGCGCAGCTTTCTCTCCAGAGAGGTGACTGCTCTGGGCTATAGGACAGCACCAGCTGTTTATATCTCCTCATTAAATCCTGGGCTGGGATCTCACAACTCATTGTAACAGACCTGCTGGCTTGAAAATACCCAAAAAGCAAAATGACCTGTGCTCTGAGTTGGTCAGCCATTTGTTTGGAAAACAGGAGCATGTATTGAAGGAATCAAGGGCCTTCAATTTGCTCTCATGTCAGATATTGTCAGTCTGGCTCCTGACAAGGCTGTAGGCCTTGCCACAGGCTTTTTTTGATGAGTTCCAATAACAAACCAAGTGTAAATTTAGCAACTAAAGAGCTTCAGCGACATGCAGCAGAAAAGGCAAGCTGCAGCTGCTTTAAATAGGCAAATGGCTGCATGTCTTGAGTGGAATAATAATGGGGGTTCCTTAAGTGTGGGTTTGGAGTTGCTGAGGGTTCTTTTCGAGGATGAACCCCCAAATCCCTCCTCTTTTGTACAACTATCAGATTGTCCCTCCCAGAATCACCTCGGTGTCTCCTGAACGTGGACTTAAGGTCTGCTCCAGCACAAGGGTGTTTGCAGCAGCAGCAGAGTCTGGAGTCAAGTGACACAACCAGCACCTCCTCCCTGGTGAGATCAGCCCCAACTTCCTGTACCCTGGTTCCAGCCAAACCTCTGGTGTAGCCCTCAGCTGGGCAAAATTTGGGCATGTTTGAGCTCAGTTGACGTTGGCAGCACCTTCAGTCAGGGTCCAGCTCACATGAAATTGCTGCTTCTTCTTGGATGTGGTAAAAATTCCTTTACTGTGTCGTACTAAATTCCCTCTGTTTTTGTTTACATATTTCAGGGTAGTTGTTGCTCACAATGGCTATGATATGTGGACAGAGTGATTTCCAGCAGTCATTTAAAGAGTGATGTTGAATGGTTTGTTCTGAATGAGTTCTGGGAGGAGCAAACAGCTCTGTCACTGCTGCACTGGGAGTAGTTTTCTGTCCCAGTGACTCGCAGCACATCTTGCAGCAGACCTGGCCTTATTAATCCTTCTGTAGTGCCAGTGACCCATGGTCTTGTGCTGCCCAGCACTCTGGCTTCACCTCCAGCCCCTGGAGCTGTGCTGCTCCTGACTGGGGCAGTCTTGGTGTCCCTGTCCTCTTGTGCCAATGCTGGCGAAGTGTTTTTATGCTGCAGACTCTGCAGACAAGCACACTGCAGTCCCTTCTCCTGTCACTGCAGACAAGGTGCTAAATTGTGCTTGTAACACCAGGCAGTGACAGCACTGCTGGCAGGGGGAGGGCAGCAATGCCTCAGGATGCTCAGCAGCGAAGTTCGTTTGTAAAAAGATTCTCATTTGCATAGGAAAGTCCTGACATAGTTTAAAGCTCTGTGATTGCACTGTGTGGAGGATGTTTTTCATAGAATCCCAGAATGACTGGAGTTGGAAGGGACCTTAAAGCTCATCTCATTCTGCCCCCCTCCATGGGCAGGGACATCTTCCACTATCCCAGGTTGCTCCAAGCCCTGTCCAACCTGGCCATGGACACTTCCAGGGATGGGACAGCTACAGCTACTCTGGGCAAACTCTGCCAGGGCTTCCCCACCTCACAGGGAAGAGTTCTTTCCCAAGGAACCTATCCCTCCCTTCTGCCAGAAGCCATTCTCCCTTGTCCTGGCACTCCAGGCCCTTCTCCCAAGTCCCTCTCCAGCTCTCTTGGAGCTCCTTTAGGCCCTGGAATGGGCTCTAAGGTTTCCCCAGAGCCTTCTCTAGGCTGAACACCTTCAGCTCTCTCAGCCTGGGTTCAGAGCAAAGGGGTTCTAGCTCTTGGAACATCTCTGTGGCCTCCTCTGGGCTCATTCCAGCAGCTCCACATCCTTTTGATGTTGGGGGCCCAGAGCTGGAGGCAGTTCTGCAGGTGGTTTTTGTCTAAGGTGGAATGTGGATACTGGTTTAGTGCCTGGTCTGTGCCTCTTCATGCCAGCCTGTCTTGAATAGCAAAATCTTTAAGCTTGGCATTTGCTTTGCCTAATTTCTGCCATTTAACAGGTGTGGAGTTTAAGGCAGTCAATTTGGTTTCTGTTCCAGTCAATAGAGAGAGGCAGGTGCCTTGGGAACAGCTCCATTTTTATCCTCTGTGTCTGCTGAAAACAACAGGAGCTCATCATTTCCCTTTAATTAGCGGTATGCATTTTAGGCTGTTCAAAAATGGAGAGCTCATGTCCCCCTGACCTATCCCAAGGGGCTGGATCTTGAACTTATTTGTAGAGGAAATGGCTTTTTTTTTTTTTTTGGTTGGTAGTTGTAGGTACCTGGTTTGTGGGAATTGGGAGTGGGGCTGCAGCTGAGCCTCATCCCCAATGGGCTACAGCTGTGAGAAGCAGGTGAATGCCATTGAATGCAATGAGACCTGGAGTGCTGAAATGTACTGACCTATCACCAAAGGGAACAAAGGGCACACAGGTGCAATGTATGAACCATGAGGGGCATAAGAGGTTGGGCTAAAGAGCAAGAAGAGTAGATGCTTGCAGCCTTCTGAAGAAGAATGATGTTACTCTGTCTGAGTAGATACCTGAAGCCTTCAGATGTGGTATAGTACTGTTCTGTTTGTGTGAATGCTTAGATCTTCTGAAATGATTTGATGGTATTGTGTATTGTGGCCATCTCAACTATGACCTGTGCTGTGGCACATGCTGCAACAGGTAGTTTTAATCCTTGATCTGTTTGTTAAAGGAAAGGACTGACTTGTGTTTGGCAGTTTTTCTTCAAATTTTGGAGTCTTAGGCTGCTTCTGTAACATGGGGTTAAAGACAGAAGAACCTTTCATTACTATTTTACCAGTCTTTAAAAAAACATGAAAGAAGAGGAAAAAAATATCTGCTTCTTTATTTAGCACCTTAACACATTTGAAGGAACATTTTGCAGCAACTGGACAGGAAAATACCTGTCTGGTATTTTATGCCTCTCCAGGAGGAGATCTCAAGCTGGCTGTTCCCCACTGGTGGATGCAGAACCGTCGGAGCCCCAGGGATTGGTGCTCTGTGCAAGGCTGGTGACCATCCTGTCCCTTCCTTCTCCCCACTGGGTGGCAGGGCTGGCTCTCATCTTCCTGGCTTTGCAATGTGCTGGGCAGCAGCAGTTGCCAGGCAGGGAATTTTTTCCTGCTGGAGCTACTCAGGGAAATGTGGACATCTCCTGGCACTCTTTATCACCCTAGGGCACGGCAGGAGGAATGGTGTGTCAAGAGATGGTTTTCAGCCAGAGGGAATCAGTGAGGAAGCCTTTCTTTTCTCTGTGGACGCTGTTGGTTGTTGTTGTTTTTTAATTTATTTCTCTCCTCCCCAGCATATTTGCACTGAGTGGGAAATGAAAGCTGCTGTTAATGTGCTTGCACAAAGGAAGGTGGTGGAGCGCACACCATCATCTTGCACAGCCTCCACTTGGGAAAGCTATTGGGAAAGTTTTAAAATGGAGTTGTTCTGTGCTAGTGTGTGGGTATGGACCTCTCTGCTTAGCACAGAGCTGGATCCAGTGTGCCCAGAGGGCTCCACATCTTAGTGTGGACTCTGCTGTCAGCATGTTTTAGTCATGCAGGCTCTTCTGCTGCGGGCTGTCTCCTGCAGACCCTCAGTTCTGAGTTTTCCTCTGCCAGGTTTTCTCTCCCAGTGCCTCAGGGCCATCCTCTGACTCTCAGATCTGGGAAGCTGCCTCTGCTTAGTTTCCCTCTGTAGATCCCCAGCACAGTGGGGGAGTGAGCCTTTTCCCCTGCCACATCCTTACTAATGAGTCCTGTCAAAGCAGACTATAGTGCTTTTAATTAGAAAATGGATCATTTCCAGGTGCTAGAGGAGACCCCGTGTGAAGTGAGCAGCAAGTACTCTCTGCCTTAGGGTATAGGTTGGGGACTGGAAGCTCAGAGGTAGAAACATCTTTGAGAGAGGCAGAATTTTGGGTTGAGACCATGCGTTCCCCACTCTGCTGCAGCTCCCAGCTTTAAAGCTGAGTGTTCACCTACTCTGGAAGCATTAAAAAAAAGTCAGGCTTTGGGTGACCCTGACGATTTGTTTTTATTTATCTGATAACAGCCAGACTTGAAGTCATCTTTTAGGTGAAGCTTTGTTGTCTTATTACTGTTCAGTTTTTATACAGCAGTTTCAGGCGTGTGTGGCTGGGAGTGTGCTGCCCACTTAGCACAAGGAGATAAAAATCAGCTTTAGGGATGGAACAGAAGGCAGGGAAAAATCGGATGTGCTCCCTGGGCCTTGGGGCTGCAGCTTGTTGTATCTTATGACCTGGCATATTCTTGTAGCCAGGACTTCATGTGCCTGCCTGGCTCACTGGGTGTCTTGTAGGGAGGTTTGTGATTTACTAGTGCAGCAGTGACTCATGCACAGATAACTCTGCTGATGGTTGCTTAGATTTAGAGTACCTGGTGGTGTACAGGTGATGTGCTCAGCTATTTCTCTGTCTTCCGGGAGAGTTTTTCCTACTCTGAAATAATGAAGCTTCTCCCTAAATTGCTTTATCATGGCAGAATCATATTACAAGGTCCAGTATGTTTTTTACCCCTTTTCCTTGCTCAGGACAATTTAGCTGTTTCCTGTTGCTCTGTTTGTTGAACTTGGAGGTTATTTGTTTCTCTTTCATGTTCCCTCCTTGCCAGAATGTTTGTTTACATTCAGTGGAAAGTTTTGCAGTGCATCCAAGGACTGCTTGTGAGCAAAGAGATTTCCAAAGGGATGCATAAAGTTTAATTATATCTCTGATTGCTGTCTTCAACTCTTTGGTTTGAAAAAGGATCACGAATGATCATGAAATAATTCCCATTCTCCTTTGAGTGCATCTGTGGGGAGTTTCCCTGCCTCAGTGAAGAGGAGGGTTTTGTTGAGAGCCTCTTCCTGTTCTTTGCTGCAGTTTTTCTCCAGACCTCGCCCTGGACTCCCCTGGCACTGACCACTTTGTCATCATTGCCCAGCTGAAGGAGGAAGTGGCTACTTTGAAAAAGATGCTTCACCAGAAGGATCAGATGATTTTGGAGAAGGAGAAGAAGGTACAGTCCTTGGCTTGCTTCCCCCACAGCAGGCTGACATGTTCCCACAGATCACACTCTGGCTTTTTATCTTGGAGTTAGCATGTCTGGCTGTTTTCAGGCTGCCTCCTTTCCAAAGCCAAAGAGGCTCTCTGGACCCACCCAGGGGATCTCATTTCATAAGGGGTTGTTTCCTGACCACTTTCTTGGAGACCTCTGTGTGTGGCCAAGACTGGGAATAAACATGCTGCTGCTTGGAGAAATGCAGTGCTGGCCCTTGCTGTTGCTCTGTGCTCTCAGTGACACAGTTCTGGTCTCATTGCAGCCCCCCAGCACTGCCAGCATGCCTGTGACCTCAGCCAGTCTCACACACCTTCTGTAGAGGCACTTTCCGTGGCAGGGGGATCTGTGGTGAGGGCAGTTGTTGACCTCTTCCCAGCTCACTTGCTCCTTCCTGGTTTCTGCACAGATCACAGAGCTTAAAGCCGACCTGCAGTACCAGGAATCACAGATGAGGGCAAAGATGAACCAAATGGAGAAGACACACAAGGAGGTCATGGAGCAGTTACAGGTGACAGCATTGTCAGTTTAATTTGCTGAGCTATGTTGTATCCAGGAGTGACTGAGGACATTCCTGAGCTGTGTCAAGGAGGGACTGAGGACACTCCTGATCAGAACACCCAATGAGCTCCTGCACACAGAGCTCTGCTAATGCTTCTCAGCCCTGTCCTACAGCCTCTGTGCTGCCAGGCAAGCCCCTCCTCAGCTCTGCATTGCATCCCAGCCACCATTTACACCTACCTTGCTGCTCTCTACGCAGGCTCGCACTTACTGTGTTGTAAGGTGCTATTTTGTGTCCCTTATGGACTAGACGGGAACCATCAAACTCATTTTACTTATTGCCAAAATCAAGTTTGAACCTGTTTCTCCAGTCTGCAGAACCTTTGTCAGCTCCCTGAACCTCTTAATCACCTCCCTGTGATTTGTGTGAGCAGTAACCAGAGAGAACAAAGGAACAATTGGCAGTTCTTTTTGCCTTGTATCTCTAGTCTAAATAAAGAAGTCCCTGAGCTGATGGAAGCAGGGAGAGCAGGATTCTTGTCATGGCTGTGGAAACACAGCAGACTGTCAGCATGAATAGCTTGAGCCACTGAAGAGATCAGGTCAAAGGGGAAAAAATCAGACACAGAAATGAACTTTGCACCCTTTAATTACTCTGGGTATATAAAGATCTAAAGCCCCAGCAGTGAGAGGTGGGAGGGGATGAGACAAAAGGCTTCTGTTGCCTCTGAGGAAACAGCCCCTCCTCCATCCACACCCCCTTTGGGGAAGTATCCCAGTGGAAGGCAGGTTTGGGGCCTCCAGCTGCTGTCAGAGTGCTGGTGCCTTCCAGAATCTCTTCACAGGGCACATCCTTCTGCCTGGCTGAAGGCTGGAATGTCGGAATGTGGTGTGGAGAGGGCTGGATGTGCTGTTTCTGAGGGTAAAGGAGCATCAGATCCAGGAGCATGTGTGCCCCAGCCACCTCCCTCTCTTGGGGCTTTCCATGTCTGTGATCAGCTCAGGCTGGGACTGCACTGAACTCTCTGGTGTCCGGACGTTTTATTTTTGCTGGTATTGGTTGAGTCTCTGGAAGCCTTTTTCAATGATTGCAAAATCAAAGTTCAGATCCTCTCAGTGTATTGTAGGTGCTTTGAACTATTCGTATGATTAATTTTTGAATGGTCTTGTGGGTTTTATAATTTTCTCTTTGTCTTTTCCTATGGGGCTGGGATGGGAGAGCCCTCTCTAGGAGGTTAGAGGTGAGCTCAACAGCTGCCCCCTTTCCACCTGTGTGCGGGATGTCAGCAGCTTCTGCACAGGGATCCCAAGAGCTGAGGATGATCCATGCCACTAAATATCCATTTTCCCCGTTTCCAGGCCAAGAACAGAGAACTCCTGAAGCAAGCAGCTGCCCTGTCAAAAGGCAAAAAGCCTGAGAAGTCAGGAGCAATAACCTCCCCTTAAAGCCGAGCGCCAGGCTGGGAGCTTTCCCCAGCATTAGCCGAGGAGTGTGGGAGACCTGCTGGATCGCTGGAAGCCCAGACCTCTGTGTTGTCACTATCCCACTGCCGTGGACTCCGTGGGAATTCCTGGTGCGTGTTACCTGCTGACAGCATGCTTGAGTGTGGTCAGTTTCGATCCATGGGGAGAGGTCCCAGCCTTCCTAAATCCCCCCTGAAGTACTGTTTTCTGGAAGAAATCTTTTCCTCACCAGTTGCTACCACTGCCAGCCCTTTCCATGAGCAAACAGGAACCTGCTGCATTAGTGGCTCCTTGCTGGTTCCCAGCCTGCTGCTGTGAGGGAATTGCCATGGCCAGTTGTTCTGCAGATAAAATGGGAGCTGCGTGTGGTGGGAGCTGGATTTCTTTTTTCCTTGAATTGTTCCTTCTTCAAAAAAGAGCTGGGAACTCACCAGCCCAACAGGTGTTCCTGGAAGGTTGTGCCACTGCTGACAACAGTTGATCCAGCTTTTTGAAGATGCTTCCAAAATGGGGGCCATGTATTTATCTTGGAAGATTTTTGTGTTTTGTTTTGTTTTTTCTTATTTTTCTGTCAACTTGGCAAACCAAACTGCCTGGTTTTGTGTTTCCTCGTTTTTCTGATCAGAGCTTTTGGGTTGGGAGCCAAAGTGGAATGATAGAGCCCCCAACCCACCCAGAATTCCCACCTCCCCCAGTGCCCTGGTTATGTGGTGACCTCTGGGATTTTGATGATTTCTGCAGCTTGGTGCGATCAAGTGTTTCTTACTCCATTTCTTTACAGAAAGAGAGTTCAAGGCTCAGATATTCTCTCTCTTCCCCCTTTCCCTGCCCCTTCCAGGTGCAGGGGCCAGGTTGGCTCCAGGAAAGCACTTACTCAGGCAGTGACCCAAGCCAGGGAGTGTTTCTTGGGGCACTCCAAGGATTTTTCTCACTGCTGATTCCAAACCAGCAGGCTCAAAGGGCTATGAGAGTTCCCTGTACCAGGGATGTGCTGCCCCAAAACAGCATGGCTGTCACTGACCCTTACAGCCAGACCAGCTGGGGTGGGTCCCCCCAGGCACCTCTTTTGGGGTGATGGTGGTGGATAAAAAGCACTTGGAGGGGGAGCACCACACAACTCCAGGCTGGCAGGAGCTCCTCGACATCCCGAACTCCAATCAGGGAGTGGAGAAACATCTCAGGGCTTGGAGACCCCCGAGCAGGGGCTGAAGGTAGGTAAGAGAGCTCATGCTTTTGCTGCAGGACGGCTGCTCCATCAGGGCTTTGATGAAGCTTTTAACTAGAGCTTGTGATTACTTTTTTCATCCTTTTGTTTCTTATTTGTTACTAAAGCTGATTTTACTCAAAGGCACTTTTTTGGGATGATGTTGGCTTCTGGCACGGAAGGAGCACATTTCATCGGACACTGCCATGTGTTTTAGGTTTTTTAAGACACTTTTGATGTGATAAAAGAAAACCAGAAATTGTTACACTTTGCCTGAGTGTGGCAAAAACTCACCCAATTTTATACTTTTAGAAAATGAAGTGCATTGGTGGGAATTTTTTTAACTGTGGGCTTTGCTTTTTTTCCTTCCCTCAACATACAGAAATAGAGGGGGAAAGGCCCTGTAAATACTGTTCAGTTGGGTTTTTAATCGTGATAAATTGCTCCTGCCGTTGCGTAGCTGATTTGTAGCACCAACATCGTTTCTTTGTATGTTTGTAATAATGAGATTTTCAAGGGACGCTTTGATTTGTACAAATGACACCTGTAAAAGTGGTTTAAAAAAATCCTCATCTCTGACTGATACTTTGTTTGCTTTCAAAAGGGAAAAACCAAAACAACCGAAGTACAAACAAACAACCTTTCCCTGCCTGGAGCTGATTTATCTCCTGTTCTAGGGTTGGGAGTTTGGGGAAGGAGGCAGTATTTTCCTATTGTTTGCTTTGCTCCTACTTTTTTTTTCTGTCTTTAAATCCTCCCATCAAGTCTGTTGCTAGGATCCTGGTTACTTGGTTACATTCAGCTTCCCAGGACCCATCCGGCTGTATCTCGTGAGATGTATTCCTGATCTTGGCAAGGGGATACAACTGGCACAGACAGAGAGACCTGCTCCTTTGGCATGGAGGTTTTTCCTTTTCCCATGAGAGCTCTCTGATCTTCGAGCAGAGCATGTAAGGAAAGGAAACACTGAAACTATTCCATTTCTTACCTGCCCTAGGTGTTCCCTCAGAGTGTCCCTGTACGGTCTCTGCTGCTTCCTTTCCTCCTCAGAATCTGGGCTGCCCAAAACCACCACCTGGTGAAAAAGGCAGGAGTTGTCCCCAGCCAACCTCCCTCTGAAGTAACACACCTTGAGCAATTGGCCTTCCCTTGCTGTTCAGCTTTCCTGGAGCACCAGACTTGTCCAGTCAGCAGGATGGTAACTGGGACACTGTCAATCCCAAAATAATTACCTACTGTTGCTTGTTTTTAAGTCCCTGGAGAGATTTAAAAGCCGTGTGGATGTGGCACTTGGGGACATGGGTTAGTGGTGGCCTTGGCAGTGATGGTGTGATAGTTAAACTTGATGATCTTAGAGGGCTTTCCCAAACGGAACAATTCTGTGATTCTGCGGGATACTGAAGCTGTTCTGCACTGCCCAGCACGGCCTGCTCCTGGCCCCCAGCACCGGAGGGTCTGAGCCCCTGGCAGCTCGGCGGTGGTGGCTGCTCCCTGAACCAGGCTGCTGTGACAGGAGGGCAATGCTGCTGACAGCCCGAGCCAGCTGCTGCCTGAGCAGGAGCGTTGGGAGCCAGCCGGGGAAACTGCTGGGGCTGCAGGTAACCTGGTGCTTGCTGGCTGGGCTGATGAGGGGTGAGGGGCAGATGGGGGATCCCGTGCTGCTCCAAAACCTGGAGCTCTGTGCCCCCCCAGTGGTGCTTGGCCCCTCCTGCCCCTGCTCAACATGCAGGCGTCATCTGTGGGACAAATGTCCTCCTGGCACAGCCCTGCATGTCTTCTGATGGGATATTTTTATATTAAATATTTGGCAGCATCTCCAGCCCTTCTCTCCAGCTGGATTGTTGCCTAATGCACACCCATAGCCCTGTCTCTCTAATAGCCAGAGCTTTTTGGGGAGCAGAAAGGGGAGAACAGAGGCAGCCTCCCCTTCTCTGCCACCCCTGCTTTACTTGCTTTGCATTGCCTTTACTGATGCAAAGGAAGAGACGTGTTTTCCCCTCCAGGCTGATGCGTTCAGCCAGAGCAAACACAGAGCTCATGGCCTCAGGTGGAACTGCAGAGTCATCGTGGAGTGGTTTGGGTTCGAAGAGACCTTAAAGCTCATCTCAGTCTGCCCCCTGCCATGGGCAGGGACACCTTCCACTAGATCAGGTCGCTCCAGGCCCCATCCAGCCTGGCCTTGGACACTTCCAGCCACAGCTTCTCTGGGCAGCCCCAGGGCTGGCCCCGTGTCCAGCAGCTCTCTGGGCTGTGACAGTGCCAAAGGAGCAGGTGACAGAGCTGGAGTGTGGTGACAGAGGCTGAAACAGCACCTCTGACCCCAGGTCAGTGAGGGGCCACGTTCCCCTGGATCAGATGAAATGAAGCCCCTGAATTGTGCCTCTGAAATTACACAAGTGGAAATACAGAAGTGGAAACCTTGAGGTGGCCAGAGCCACCCAGACCCCACAGCCTCAGCACAGAGCCGTGCTTGCAAAATACCCTAAAAATAGCCCCAGGAAGGGACAAGGACAAGGAGCAATGACCAGGGACATTTGAAGCTGGCTGTGGGCTGTGCTGATGGTGGCTGTTCCAGCCGTGGGCTGTGCGGCTGGTGCTGCAGTGCCACGGAGCACTGACGTTCCCCTGCTGCCAGGAGCTCAGCACAGAGCCAGAGGAGGCTGTTGCCAGGTGAATCCTGAGTTGTTTGTGCGGCGAGTCCTGTTTGCTGGACTTGGCTGTGTTGGGCTGTCAGGCAGCACCAGATTGGTACCAGTGCTGTGTCTGGGACAGCCCATGCTTGTAAGGGTGGGGTTTTATCCCTTCTTTTCACTTTTTTTTCCTTATATTTTTTTTCACCTTTTTTTTCTCCTGTCACTTTGGGGAAACACCAAACCCAGTAAAAGAATCAGAGAATCCCAGACCATTTTGGTTGGAAGGGGTCTTAAAAGCTCATCTCATTCTGCCTCCCTCCAATGGGCAGGGACACCTTCTACTAGACCAGGTTGCTCCAAGCCCTGTTCAGCCTGGCCTTGGATGCTTCCAGGGATCCAGGGGCAGCTACAGCTGCTCTGGGCAAACTCTGCCTGGGCCTCCCCACCCTCACAGGAAAGAATTCCTTCCAATATCCCATCTATCCCTCCTTTCTGGCAGTGGGAAGCCATTCCCCCTTGTCCTGGCACTCCTGGCCCTTGTCCCAAATCCCTCTCCAGCTCTCTTGGAGCCCCTTTGGGCACTGGAATAGGCTCTAAGGTTTCCCCAGAGCCTTCTCCAGGCTGAACACCTTCAGCTCTCCCCATCTTTTTTTCCAGTGCAGAGGGTCTCCAGCCCTCTTTGGACCATTTTGGCCTCCTCTGGGCTCACTCCAGCAGTTCCATATCCTTCTGATGTTGGTGGCCCGGAGCTGGGGACACCTGAGCAGAGCAGAGGTGGTTTCCCTCAGCTTTCTTTTCCCTTTAGCCCCAGGACACATTTCCAACACTCCCTGTGTGCAAGGGTCGGGCAAATGCGGCTGGCTCTGGGTAGACCTGATGTCTGCCTGTTGGCCACGCCTCTCTATTGCCATTGGTCTGATTGTTGCTGGGCGGTCACGTCCGCAAGCTCCCATTGGTCAAGGCGGGCCGGGGGCGTGTCCCCGCCCCGTGCTATGTAAGCGTGGCGGGCGCGGGGTCGGGGTCGCTGCGGGGCGCGGGGCGGCCGGGGTTGTCCCGGGCTGTCCCCAGTGCCCAGCCCACGGACTGCCCAGCCCACGGGCTGCCCAGCCCCACGGCATGCTGGCCGCCGGCTCGCCGTGCAGCCCCGCGGGGCCGGAGGAGCACCGGGGCTGCGGGGCCCGGCGTGGCGGCCAGGTAAGGGCTCCCGGGCTGTATCACCCCATCCCCGGGCGCGCACGGGGTGCAGCCCGCACGGGCGGCCCTCGGAGAAGCGCTGGGGCTGCGCCCCTGACCCGCGGGCGCTGTCCGGGGCCACCCGCCCCGCCCGGCTGCAGGGCGGGGAGAAGCCGGGACGTGTCCAGAAAGCGGCCGGGACAGGAGCAGCCCTTCGGCGCATCCTCTTTGCAGCGAGGCCGAAACTGGGGGTGTTGAGGAGCGGGCTGGGCTCTGCGAGCTCCCGCAGGCTCCTGGGCATGAGGCGGCCCTGTCCAGGCAGGGGAGACTTGGGCCGTCTGGAAGGGGAGACCTTTGGGCCGGGCTGTGTGTGGGGGCCGGGCACAAAGGGAGGCGAGGCAGGGCTGTGATGGGATGTGCCTGTGGGGTAGGTGAGGGGCTGACAGGAGGTTGGGGGGCTTCAGGAGCTCCTCTGGCCTGTGGTTTCACTCGTGCTGCTGTTCCCAGGCTGGGTGAAGGATCTCTGACGTCCCTGTTTACCAAAACATCTGGTGTCGCCCAGGGCTTATGTATTTGGAGAGCGGTGTGGAAAGCTGGGGTCCTGGGCTGTCCATGGAGCTTTGCAGGATCTGCTTGACCTTCCCAAGCAACCAGATCAGTCTGCAATGTCAGTCCACCAACATCCTGAGAATCCTGAAAGGCTGGGCATTGCCTCCATTTGCAAGACTTATTTCCACCTCTCAAAAAAAAAATTGCTTTTTTTTTCTCTTGCACCTGCATTCCCCTTCCACCAGGCTTTCCCAGAGGCAGCGGGATTGGTCTGCAGCTTGGGGTTTTGCTCGGAGGGAGTTGTCACAGTGGGATGTTACTCTGGTTACTCCAGAGGAGGTCTGGAAGCTGGAAATGGTGGGACAGATCCCAGGCAGCAGAGAACAGTAGGGAACTCACTCTCATACCTGTCCTGACTGAGCCAAAGCCTGAAATCCGTGCTCTGGAGCAGGCTGGGGTGAAACTGCTGGTGGCTCTGGTGCTGCTATTCTCCCCCAGGAATAGTTTTTGCCAGGAACACCGGAGGGGCAAACCCACTCTGCTGGGTGGCTTTGGTGGTGTTTATTTAACCTCACCTTATCAGGGATGGTTTCCCCACACCTGACTAAGCACGGGCACCAGTGGGATTAGTACTCAGCACAGCCATCTTCCCGCTCACGGGGCGTTATCTCCTTCCCCTGCTGCCTCTGTCGGGACTCAGCCTGCCTTGTGCCAGCTGGAGCTGGGGGCAGATTGTGTGTCTGGTGCCAGTCACAGCCTCTCGGTGCCTCAGTTTCCCCTCGTTTTGAAAGGACAAGAGGAAGCAGCCTCAAGCTGCACCAGGGAAGGTTGATGTTGGATATTAGGGGAAAATTCTACACTGAAAGGGTTGTCCAGCCCCGGCACAGGCTGCCCAGGGAAGTTGTGAAGTCCACATCCCTGGAGGGATTTAAAAGACACGTGGATGTGGCACCTGGGGACACGAGTTAGTGGTGGCTTTGGCAGTCCTGGGGTAACAGCTGGACTCTATGGTCTCAGAGGGCTTTTCCAACCTGAACTATTCCATGATTCTGATTCCCCATCAGTGGAAGCAGGAGGGGATACCTTATCTGGTGGTGGCACAGCAAGAGTTAAGCATAGCACCCCAAGGATTCCTTAATGCAGCAAAACACGAGGAGCCTCTTGCAAGAATGATTAAATTCACCTTCCAAGGTCACCCTGAGATGTCACTGTAAAGCACTGGCTGGGCTGGGAACCCTGGTTCCTGCCGCAGGTTGGGATTCCAGCCGGCTGGAGGTCCTGCTGTCTGCCCCGTGGATTTGCCTTGCCGGGGTCGCTGCTGTCCCCTGCCAGGCAGTCAGACAGTTCTTTCTCCTCAAACCCTGAGTCAGCGCGGAACCCAGGAGCCAGCTCAGCGGCAGGAGCCTGAGCCCGCTGTCACCCTAGTGCTTCCATGGCGACTCAAGGCAGGGGCATCCCACGGGAGCCATGGGATGAGGGCATTCCTGGATTGCCCTGGCTCTGTCCCGGTGCTGTGTCCCGCTGCCCGCCGCATGGGGAGCGCGTGGCCGCAGTGACAGCTGCTCGGGTCACTTCGTGCCATCCCACACCCCTGTCCCGGGTCACAGCGTGCCAGGCTGCACCTTCTGCCACCACAGGGATTTGAGTGATGCCGTGATGTCCCCCTGTGTGGGTCTGTGGAAGCAGCTGGTCCAGTTCACCCAGTAGCTCACTGGGCGCTGTGGGAGCGCAGCTGCCCGCTCCCAGCCCTGAGGAGAGTGGGGCAGAAAGGACCTGAACCCGGGCTTGGAGCAGGGGCTCGTGTCGGGTTAACTGTGTTAATGAATTAGGAGGAGGGAAATGGCTGAGTGGCATTTTGTGCCCAGGGAGGGGTTAGTGGGACCCCCGGAGGCCGTGTCTTTGCTGGTGATGGTAACCGCAGCGCCGTGGCCGTGCTGCTCCTGATCCCCGCATCCCGTTTCTCCCTGTTTTCCCGTGGGGGCGGTAAAGCACGGCTCGGGAGTGGTGTCAGCGCTGCCGAGCCGTGGCGCCGCAGCTCCGGTGTCCCGGTGTGTCTGTCACACGCGTCCGGGAGCGGAGCAACACCCGGCCCGGTTTCATCAGGCGCTGCCGGCCTGACGCACAGGGTGTGGGGGAGATGGCCCCGTGGCCCGTGCCGGTGTCTGCCTGAGTCACCCCTTCCGGTGACGCTGACGGGGATATTCCGTGGCTCCGGTGACTCCCGGCTGCTTCTTCCTTCCTAGGAAAGAGGAATCGAGGCTCCCCGGGAGCTGGCGTGGGGCCCCAGCACCTTCATTCCCCTGGGAGAGGTAAAGCCATGAGGATTGACTTGGGAGGGGGGGTCTCCTCCCTGCCGGGGGTCTCCTTCACTCTTCCCTTCTGCGGGTGGGGCGACAGGAAGGATTCCCAACCCCCCAGTTCCCAGTCCCTGGTGAGGGTGGGATGCTGAGGAAGGGCGGGAGGGGGGGGGTCACCCACCCCAAGTGGATCCTTGTGGCATCGTGGGGGTGTCGTTCTGGAGATTGGAGGAACAGCTGTATTTCACTCTGGTGTTTGCTTTCCCTGCCTGTGCCTCAGTTTCCCCACTCATCCAGACACATCTGTGTTTCCCCTGTGATGCAAAGACCCAACCCTTGCCCTGCCTGTCCCCCAACATTCTGCCCTGAAATCCCCAGGGCGCCTGAGCCCTATCTCAGCACCCACGTTCACTCTGCCAGATGTTCCTCCTCAGGCAGAGATAGCGCCGTGCTTTCGTCACTGCGCTGGGGGCTGACCCCCATCTCCTCCCCTGCACTCCCAAGCCCAAACAAACCACCCAACCCACAGCTGAGCCAGACGGGCTGTGTGGGATCTGTCATGGAGACCCCCAAGCACGCTGTGCCCCCCGGGGCTGGGAGCAGGGGCACGGACGGCGGGGGCCACCGGCGGTGCCCGTTCCGGAGGCAGGGCACTTCCAGTGGGGTGAGGATCCAGCATTGCTGCTCTTGGGTCCAGCTTGTTGGGGGGGAGGTCTCTGTTTAGGTTAGGGGGTGATGGGAAAAGTGGGGGCCTACAGCTCACAGCTCTTTACTTCCGTCCTCTCCTCATCCTGCAGGTCCCGCAGGAAGGTGGGGAGAGACCCCTGCACCAGCTCCGCGAGGCCTTTGTCTCGGCAGGCAGGGTGGACCACGTCGCCATGGTCATGGGGCTGCACCCCCAGTACCTCAGCAGCTTCTGGAAGACTCAGTACCTCCTGCTGCACATGGATGGGCCCCTGCCCTACCACAAGCGCCACTACATCGCCATCATGGTGAGTGGTGGGGCCCTGGGGCTGTGGGGACACAGGCGTCGATGTGGGGTCTCAGCACTGCTGCTCAGGAGGCATTGGGGACCCCACAGATGGACCCCTCTCAGATCTGACATCCCAAAAGCTTAGAAACACCTTTGGGGTTGGTGCCCACCCAGGGTACCCCAACACCCTCCCTCCAGGACGCCTGGGCATTGGCACTGATAGTGAGGGGGGAATCCCCCTGCCTGGAACTCATATCCCCAGGGAAAATCCTCAGGAGCGATGCTGGACGAGTGGGCTCCCTGCCTTGGCTTCTTCAAGGGCTTGTAGCAGGGTGGGGGCCCCCAGGCAGTGCTGGGGCTGACTGCTGGCTCTCCCCACAGGCAGCAGCCCGGCACCGCTGCTCCTACCTGGTGGGGTTGCACATGAGAGAGTTCCTGCGGGTGGGGGGCAGCCCTGCCTGGCTGCAGGGGCTGCACCGTGCCCCCCAAAAACTCCGGAACCTCAATGAGATCAACAAGCTGCTGGCGCACCGGCCCTGGCTCATCACCAAGGAGCACATCGAGGTGAGAGCTGCTGCTGCCAGCACAGATCCCCCCGTCACCCCCAAAACACACTGTTTGACCCCAGGGGCACTTCCTGCTCCCAGAGCCCCCAAGGTTTGACCCTCTCGGGGCTGAGGGAGTCAGTGGGGTGGGAAGGGGTGACTTTCCCCGGACAGGTCTGTGGGTGAGGCACTTGCCAAGCAGCTCCTGTATCCCTGCCGTTGGCTCGCCCCAGCACTGGGCTGCGGTGGGCGTCCAGCTGAGGGCTGGGGGTCTCTCCAACCCCGCAGGCTCTGCTGAAGCCGGGGCAGGACAGCTGGTCGCTGGCGGAGCTGGTGCAGGCGCTGGTGCTCCTCACCCACTACCACTCGCTCGCGTCCTTCGTCTTCGGCTGCGGCATCAAACCCGAGGAGGACCAGGACGTGGGCAACAACTGCTGGGCCCCCTCACCCCACAGCGACAGCAGCCCTGCCTCTGGTGACACCATGGGGGGCTCTGGGGTAAGAGGGGCTTTGCCTTGCAGGGGTGTGAGTGTACCCTGGGGTGCTGGGTGCTTTATGAGGCTTCCCTGGGGAATCACAGATCAGCTTGGATTGGAAGGGACCTTAAAGCAGCCCCCTGCCATGGGAGGGACACCTTCCACTAGACCAGGCTGCTCCAAGCCTTGTCCAGCCTGGCCCTGGACACTTTTAGGGATGGGGCAGCCACAGCTTCTCTGGGCAAACTCTGCCAGGGCCTCCCCACTGTCACAGGGAAGGATTCCTTCCCAATATCCCATCTCTCCCTGACTTCTGGCAGTGGGAAGCCATTCCCCTTGTCCCGTCCCTCCAGGCTCTTGTTCCAAGTCCCTCTCCAGCTCCCTTGGAGCCCCTTTAGGCACAGGAAGGGGCTCCAAGGTCTCCCCAGAGCCTTCTCCAGGCTGAACACCTTCACCTTTCCCAGTCTTGTCTCCAGAGTAGAGGAGCCCAGCTCTCAGAGAATCTCTGTGGCCTTTATTGGGAGCAGCCGATGCTTTAGAGCCATGCAGTACTTTCCACATCCTCCACAGGACTTCCCCCTCCTCCGAGGCCTGGGGATGGGTCATGGGAGCTGCTGGAATCTGGGCAGGACAAACCCAGAGGTAGAGGCCCAGGGGCTCCCCCGAGTGCCAGCAGATCTGGGCTTGGGAGCCCCTCTGGTCAACCAGGGGCAGGGTTGACCCTGCCCTGTGCTTCCCCAGGGCACAGATGCCATGCAGGAGGTGGAGGTGCTGGTGGAGAGGATGAAGCTGCTGCAGGAAAGCCAGCTGGAGGAGGAAGGAGTCACACAGGAGGAGATGGCCACGCGCTTCGAGCTGGAGAAGACAGAGAGTTTGCTGGTCCCTTCCTCGGGTGAGGAGGTGCAGGGGGCAACTGTCTGGGGGCAGGAGGTGGCCGGGGAGTCTGAGGAGGGGCAAAGGAACCAGAATCTGCCTGAGGGAGAGCAGGATCAGCTCCGCAGTGCAGTGCTGACTCCATCTGGGCTCATGGCCACTGCACTGGTGCCTTGTAGATATTTTGGATCCCTCCCTGCAGTCCAACATCCGCTGCTTCCTGGAGGACCCTGAATTTGGGTACAAGGACTTCACACGGAGGGGGGAGCAGGCCCCCCCCACCTTCCGTGCACAGGTGGGTGCTCAGCAGTGGCTCAGGCCTGGGGGGTAGCTTCTGCTCACGTCGGGGTGGTTCCCAGGATTGTGGACAGTGGGTGAAGGGCTGGAGCTGAGCAATGAGGTGCTGGGAATTGGGAGGAGGTGTCAGCTTAGGGGGGGACCCCACCTCATGTCCCTGGCTTTGGGGGGTGTTGTGGTTTAAGGCCAGCTGGGGGTGAAACATGACACAGCTGCTCACTCAGCCCCCGCTTTCTTCCCCTCAACCCAGGGAGGAAAATCAAAATAAAACTTTTATCTTGAGATATGAATAATTAATTAATTAATAATTAATTAACCACAATTAATTAATAATTGAAAATAAAGTAAAATAAAATGATAATGGTAAATAATGATAATAATGACAATGAAAAGGGAAAAAAAACAAGTGATGCACAATGCAATTGCTCAGCACCTGCTGACTGATGCCAGACTCCCCTTCCCAAACCCAGACTGGCTCCTTCCAGGTAACTCCCCCCAGTTTATGTCCTGGGCATGACGTTCTCTGGTGTGGGATATCCCTGTGGCCAGTTTGAGGCACCTGTCCTGGCTATGTTCCGGGCTATGTTCCCTGCCCAGAGCCTGAAACAAGAGGAATAAAGTTCTTGACTCAGGATAAACCCAATTTAGCAAAAAATCCAAACCATCAGTGTGTTACCAACACCCTTCTCATTCCAAATCCAAACCACAGCACTGAAACAGCTACTGAGAAGAAATTAACTGTACCCTTCCTGAAACTAGGACAGAGGGACCCCTCCTTTTTCCCCACCAAACCCCTACCCTAGCATCCTTTCTCCATCAGGATTACACCTGGGAGGACCACGGCTACTCGCTGATCAACCGCCTGTACCCCGACGTGGGGCAGCTCCTGGATGAGAAGTTCCAGGTGGTTTACAACCTGACCTACAACACCATTGCCATGCACTGTGGTGTGGACACCTCCGTGCTGCGCCGGGCCATCTGGAACTACGTCCACTGCGTCTTCGGCATCCGGTACACCCCAAAACGCGGCTGGGCTTTCCTCTCTGCCTTGGAAGAGCCCACGAGCAGCTCCAGTGACATGGTCTTGGTCAGAGTGTTGCTGCTGCTGCTGCTTCCCTAAGGCAAAGTGATGCTGTTGGCGGGCTTGGCTGAGGTTCAGAACAATCTTGGGAAAGGAGAATTTAGTAAAAAATTACAATAAGGGTGGTGAGGCTCTGGCAGAGGTAGTGGAATCCTCATCCCTGGCAGTGCCCAAGGCCTGGTTGAACGGGGCTTGGAGCAACCTGGGAGGGTGGAAGGTGTCCCTGCCATGGCAGGCAGTGAGACTGGATGGGCTTTAAGGTCCTTTCCAACACAAACCATTCCACGATTCTATGAATGTTATTCTTGCGTGTGGAATAACACATCCTCCCCTCTCCAGCTATGATGACTACGACTACGGCGAGGTGAACCAGCTCCTGGAGCGCAACTTAAAGATCTACATCAAGACAGTGGCTTGCTACCCGGAGAGGACGACCAAGCAGATCTACACGCAGTTCTGGAGGCACTTCAAGCACTCAGAGAAGGTGCTGCCCCCTCCCTTCCCCTCCCGGCAGGGTGCTGGGGGTGCTGACCCCGCGCCCTGACCCCGCTCTCGCCGTAGGTGCACATCAACCTGCTCCTGCTGGAGGCACGGATGCAGGCGGCGCTGCTCTACGCCCTCAGGGCCGTCACCCGCTACATGACCTGAGCTGCCTCTGCTCCCTCCTCCTCCTCCTCCTCCTCCTCCTCCTGCCCTGGCTGTGCAGCAAAGGCCGGGGGGCAGCTGGAACCCTGAGAATTCATCTGGAGTATTGTCTCTCTGCTTAATGGGCTTAGAGCTGTGGAAGTGAAGCGGGAGCTTCCCTGTGCTTTCTCCCAGGAAAGGGGAGCCCCCAAGAAGCTGTGGGTGCTGGGAAGACCCCGAGGTGCTGCCCTGGGCTTGACAGAGCTGTGAGTGCTCTACTGCTCCGTGTCTTTTTGGGATTGGCCCGAGTGGAGGCAAACTGGGATGTGTGTGGGTGCAGTGCTGGTGTCACACCCCCGTGACATGTCCTGGCACCGAGGCTGCTGCCAAAGAGGACTGTCCCCCTGCCAGAGATGGCCAAAGGATATCATGGGCTTCATCCCTGCTTTTTGGGTCCTGCCGTGCTGGGAGGCATCGCTGCTGGCAGAGGTGCTGCCCAGGCACCCCCTCCCCACCTTTCTGCCTCATCCCCTGCAGTTTGGGATGTGAAGTGCCTTTAACCTAAGTGCCAGGGTAGGAGCAGGGAAAGGGTAGGAATACCTGAGTGTGTTTTACACCTTTTTGCATTGTTTTCCAACCATTGGCACACCTCCACTGTCTCAGCTTTAGGGGCTGAGGTGGAGAGCTGTGCTGGGGCATGAGGCTCCCTCAGCCCCTCTCCTGCTGTGGGGGTGGCAGGGTGGGATGGGGTGGCCATGGATTTACCTGGATATGCTGGAGCATTCCCAGCAGCATGTGGAGGTGCCTGTTGGGGAGCAGGATCCAGGGCCAGCAGCATTGCCACCCTTGGTTTGGCTGTTGAATGATAGCTCCAGTTAAGTTATTTCTATATTTTTTTGGATATGTTAACTCCTGACTAGGCATGGAAATGCCTCTGTAACTTTGCTATTAATCTTGTTTGAAAAAATAAAATAGTTATTTTTTTATTCTTTTTCCTTTTTCACTTTCCCCTTGGTCAGCCCAGGGGCTGTTCCTGTATGGCATGTATAGAGTGCAGGGGGCTTGCTGCTCTGGGAGTGCCTGGGGCCGTCTCTGAGTTGTCCTAGGGGGGATGTGGGAGGTCTGAGTACTCCCCATTTGCCTGAGTAAACTCTCCTTGTGGTGACTGTTTCCAGTCTTTCCTGGAAAGCCAGGACGACACTCATCCTACTCCGGCTGTCCCGTGGGATGCTCTGATCTGCTGCTGGCACGGAGCTGAGCTGCAGTGGTGCTGGGGGGCAAAGCAGGACACCCCACCCCAGCACTTATCAGGGTGTGGGCAGGAGCCCCTGGAAGCTGCTGATAAGAGCCCTGGGAGGGGCCAGCTCTGCATGGAAGGCGCTTCCCTGTGTGCCTGAGGAGCCGATCCTGGCTCTGGGGCAGGTTGGGACCCTCTGGCCCCGCAGCCACGGAGCACCAGCCAGGTGGAGGGCAGTGGGGCTGCAAGAGAGGCTTGGTGAGTTTGCTGGGGAGTTACAGGGGACAGTCCCTATTTTGGGGGAGAGAGGTTTGAGGGCAGCTTTTTTGAGAAACTGAGGCAGGAGGACAGGGCTCCCTGGGCTTTTCCTGGTGGAGATAGCAGCAGAGCCCCCACAAAGTGCTGCACTTTCAGGGTGTCACCCTGTACCACCAGAGAACACTGTGTAGGGACCGGGGGGGCTTGGGGAGCTGAGCCAGCCCCGGGGTCTCCTTTAGCTCATCGCCTGCATCATTGCATCACTTTAACCCCCTTTGTTTTTTCAGTTGGTCACAATTATAAACCAATTAATTTCTCATTCAGTGCATAACCAAAGCCTGCAATTTGTGTACATATCTATAATTTACCCACAGCTTTCACTGTTGCCTTGCAGGGCAGGTGTGTTAATAATCTCCCTACCTGTAGCTGATAGTTATGATCACAATAGATGCTATTTTTTTTTCACTACAACTGCCCTCAATTTAAAAACATAATGTGTTAGTGGCGTTTAACACACATCAAAGCAACAGGAAATAATAGTAGTGGTAGCAATAATAATAATAATAATAATAGTAATAATCCGTGCTGAAGGAACACTTTGAGACTGACGGAGCCCAAAGCGCTTTGCACAGCCGGCATCGCTGGGGCTGAGCTGCCCTCGCTGTGCAGGGTTCATGTGGGGATGAGAAATACCTGTGTCCCGAGTGTGGGCAGCTCATTCCCTGCAGCTGCAAGCAGACACCGGGATCCGCTGCATGGGCTGGAAATGGATGATCAGAAGGGCCCGGGGCCGCGCTTCGGGACCCCCGCCCAGCGCCCCCTCCCCGCGGCTTTCCCGGGGCGGCAGCGCCGCTCGCCGGGAGCCGGCGGGAGCTGCGGACCGACCGGACCGGCCCTGCTCCGAACCTGCCCCGCTGTGAGCCTCGCAATCCCGAGATGGTTCNGCCGCGATCCCCCTCACGCCGTGACCGCAGTCTCATCCCCAAGCCCGCGTGACCAGTCACTCCCTGGCCTCAGAGCCTCCCTCCAACCTCCCACAGCACCCCCCATCCCCCACCCCAAATCCCTTCTTGCCCCTTGACCCCAAAACCTCGCTCCCAACGTCCCCAACCCCAAATCCCCACGTGTCCGCCTCCCCTGTTCCGGGGGGCGTGTCCTCCCGCCCAGGGCGTGTCTCCGCCAGCCGCACTACATCTCCCGGCATGCCCTCCGCGCGACTTCCGGCGGCGCGTCCCGGCAGCGGCGGCGGCGGCAGGTAAGGGGAAGGGCGGGCGGGGGCCCGGGAGCGCCGGCACGGCGGGGGAAGGACGGGCCCGGAGCGCTCCGGTACGGAGACTCCCGGCTCGGCCCTGCGCAGCGCTTCGGGGCGGGGGGCGAGAGCGGGCGGCCACCGAGGGGAACCGGGGAACCGGGGGCAGCCNCCCCGCCCAGCGCCCCCTCCCCGCGGCTTTCCCGGGGCGGCAGCGCCGCTCGCCGGGAGCCGGCGGGAGCTGCGGACCGACCGGACCGGCCCTGCTCCGAACCTGCCCCGCTGTGAGCCTCGCAATCCCGAGATGGTTCGGGCTGGAAGGGACCTCAAAGCTCCTCGCGTTCCACGCCTGCCCCGGGCAGGGGCGCCCTGCACCGGACGAGGCTGTGCCAGCAGCTCCCTCCCGAGCCGGAGATTTTCAGGGCGAGATTTCCCTTGCCAGAGTGTTAAAGGTAACCCAGGGAATCATCTCAGGCTTCTGCGGACAAACCCCAAACCCAAAGGCTCATCCCAGCCCTCCCAACACCCCGTCACTGCCCATGCCAGCTCTCGGTGACCCCTGTCACCCTCTGACCGCACAGCCCCACTCCTACACCCCCAGCACCCCCATAGCAAGCCCCCACAGCCCCCNGGAGCGCCGGCACGGCGGGGGAAGGACGGGCCCGGAGCGCTCCGGTACGGAGACTCCCGGCTCGGCCCTGCGCAGCGCTTCGGGGCGGGGGGCGAGAGCGGGCGGCCACCGAGGGGAACCGGGGAACCGGGGGCAGCCCGGGGATGCCGCGGAAGGGCCGGGGCTGTGCGGGCGCTGCGGGGACCGCGCCGGGGGCGTCCTGGCCGAGAGGCTCCAGGGGAATCGGCTGCGGGTCGAACAGAGCCCGCACGCTGGCTCTGAACACAAGCAGCGGAGTTCGCGTCCTGTTCGCTGCTGTCCTCGAAGGACGGTTCGGAAACGCCGAACGGCTTGGGCTGCGATTCCAATAAAACCCGATTTTCCGTCCCTGCTGCCCTCCTGTGCCTTGCCGTGAGTGTTTCCAGCTTCCCCAAAGTTCCCTCTGAGGCAGCCCCGTTGGTATTTCTTTGTTTGATCTCTCCTGCCGTAATGTTGACTGAAATTTGAAACGTCCCCGTTGTGCTTTCTGGCTTAATTGTTCTTTCCCTCTGTTTGCACGCAGATGAATTATTTACCTCTGTGCCTTGCATTGGGTTGTGTTTGTCCAGGTGGAGCTAGGCGAGGTCTCGGTGCCCTTCTCTGCCGCTGAAATACTGCAAAAAAAGTAAACGATGTGAGAAGGTGCTCGGCTGAGGCTGAAATGAACTGTAAAGCTCCTTAAGCTTTGGGATGTTTAAATGCTGCTTCCACAAGCCTAGAAAGAGAAGTGGGAGTGAAAGAATCCCAGAATGACTTGAGTTGAAGAGACTTAAAGCTGCTCTTGTCCCAGCCCTGCCACGGCAGGGACCCTCCCACTGTCCCAGGTGCTCCCAGTGCCCAGCCTGGCCTTGGGCACTGCCAGGATCCAGGGACAGCCCCAGCTCTGGGCACCTGTGCCAGGGCCTGCCCACCCTGCCAGGGAGCAATTCCTGCCCAGTATTCATCTAAATCTCCTTATTGAGTTTAAAACTCTTCCACTTGTCCTATCACTTTCTGCCTGTATAAAAAGTCACTCTCCTTTTTATAATCTTCCTTCAAGTATTAGAAGGCCGTAGTGAGGTTTCCCAGGAGCCTTCTCTTCTTGTAATTGCTTCTTTATTGCTTACCGAAAGCTGGAATTGTACAGAGTGAGTGTTAAACTTGAAGTTTTGTGATGTTCCTGTTTTTCAAAAGCAAGTCCAGCACGGAGTCAGGCAAAGGGATTGATGAAGTTTCCCTAGCCCACTCGTGGTGGGGAGAGGATGTTCAGCTGAGTTAGTTTGATGTGCTGCAGAATATGCAAGGGAGTGTAATTAGATTCCTCTCCCTGCTGCGATTTCCTCAGGAATGCCCGATGCTCTTCAAACAGACCTTTCAAATTAATCCAAATTGCTTTTAAGAGTAGGCAACACCTAAAATCATCAACTTACATGGTTTAAATTCCTTTTTGTGAAGACTGCAAAAAGGCGCAAAATAGAGCCAAAATGAGGCTGATTGTGAGGGTTGGGGCTGTCAGCTACACCAGCTGAGGCTGGGTATCTGCTCAGTGATGGCAAGAAAACCCCTCTCTCATTCAGAGTAGATTTAAACCTGTTCTGCCAACAGTGCTGGGAACGACTGTGCTGTTCCATCCCGAGTCAAGGTGGTTTCAAATGTGTCAGTGTGTCCTTTCACGGGTGATACTCCGTGATAATGTATCAGAGTGTTTTTGCAAGAAACATTTTCTTTCTGGATTACCAAGGAATTGGCTGTGTCTGAGGCACAGGGCATACTCAGGTCCTGGGAGATGGAGTGGAAGTCCTGTTGGGAGCATGGGGCAGTGCCACAAATAAGGGGAATGTGATTGAGTCCTTGTTTTCGTGCTGCTGGATCAGTGATCTGTGATCATACAGCCTTCTGCTTCATTCAGCCACTCGTTAATTTGATTTCCAGTTTAATTTGATAAGTTTTGAGAGGTAAATCATTTGTATTTAAATAAAAGGCTTCTATTTTAATCAAATTTCGTTGTGTTTGGCATGTGTTAGAGCATTATATGTATTAAAAATTGCTGAGACTGCAGTTCCTGCAGGTTTATTAGCTGGTGATGAATAGTTAGTTACAAGCTGTACAAAACCTGTCTCTTGGCTGGGGTGGGGGTGTGGCAGGGGCTTAAAACAGAGCTAGGTTTTTCTGGCTGGTCTCAGCGATACCATGAGTGAAGAAAGCTGCAAATATCCTTGGGATCATTTGGATTATCTCAAAACATGTCATTTTTCAGGCAAAACTGCAGCTTTGGGCTGCAGGGGAGCTGGCAGAGCTGTTGGGGGCAAGGACATCATCTTGCTCCTGCATCCATTGAGGTGAGAGTGGAGATGCTCCAGGTCATTCGTATTCAGTTCCCTAATTCTCTTTATTGGTGATTTTCTGGGTACAAGTGCCATGTGGGTTTGTTTTTCTGAGTGTGAGAATGCTTTTATTTTTTGCTGGCGAGTTTGGAGCCTGTGGAAAACTAATGGATGTTCAGCTGTGGCAGCGTTGGGCCTCGGCTTTGTGTCGAGGGGAAAAAAGCACTTTCAGGGATCTATTTTTATCAGTTAATTAGTCGCTCTTGCTGACGTGTCGGTGCTGTGGTGATAACTGTTCCCAGTTCTTCCTTGCAGTGGGGTCATGGCTAGGCAAGGAATGCAGCAGCCAGCACGGCTGCTCATCCCCATGGCTGGAGTTTAACTCCTTCCAAACTGTGCCCCCGAATCCACGGGCACATTCCATGGGAGGAGTTGGCATACAGATGTACAGAAGTTTGTCAGTCTTCAGCAGAAGTGCTTTCCCATTGTTGACTGCCCTAATTTTTCCTCTGCCCAGAGGATTTGCTCTATCTCAGTAGGAGGTGAGGTGTGGAGGTTGTTGTGATTTGCCATTGGCTGGGTGACAGGCATGGAATCAGAGGTAAAAGGCTGCAGCTTTCCCAATTCTTGCTCTTACCTGCTGATTTTGAGTGACTCGGGATGATCTGTCCGGGTTGGAAGGTGACCAGGCAGAACATCTAGCGATTACACATTGGTAATTTGCTTCTTGTAGATGAGGAGCTGCTGTTTTACTGATTTCAAAATGACGAAGCCCTTAATCTGAAAATTCTCGTGTTGTTCATTCTATTGCTTGTGGTGTCACTTGTTTTTGATTCTCAGCTGTGCTGAGATAGGGAGGTGAGAGGCAGCTTTGGTCTCAGCTATACCCTGGCTGTCACTGCCTGAATTTCTTTGTTTATTGGTGACTCTCTGCTCTTTCTGTTGAGGACGGGATGGGGGAGGGAGGACTAATTATCTTCAGAGAGAGGCTTTAAATGCTATTAGCCAAAAGAACAGGCTTCATCTCCTAACTTGAATGAGTTGAGAGAAATAACACAAAGCACTAGGGGCAAAGATATGAAAATTGAGAGCAGTCCAAATGGTTTCTCTCTGCTGAACCCTGGAAATAGATTTATTATTTGTTTTCCCGGAGCCTTTGGCTGGTAGCAGCTTTGGAGGAGTGAGGGACGGGGTAAACAGATTGTTAACTTTATTCTTTTGTGTTTGTGCTTTTGGCATACTGATTCCAAAGCACAATTAGGAATCGCTCACCTACCAGCTGCATGCAGTCGTGATGGGCAATTCATTATCAAGGACTAATTAACCACAGCTGCTGAGTGTCATGGGGCAAAACAAGGTGCATACTGATGAGGTCGATTTGTGCAAGCCTGGCACTTCTGTGCAGTCAGTGCCTTTTGAAACACTTTTGGGAAAGATCGTTGGACTTTGGTAAAGTTAACTGCTGTTAGAGATTTGAACCTTTTCACTGTCAGCTCCAGAAAGCTGCTGCTAAAAGCAGGAATCTCTTGGCTGCCAGTACATAAAAGTTTTCCTTTAGTTAACCAAGCCCCAAAAGTTAACCCCTTAATTAGAGCTGTGTTGCCACAGACTTAGTTGTCTAAAATCCATCAAGATTAATCCCTACCATTGGTTTAAACTGTAGGCTGCCCCATATGGGCTTCCTTCATCACCTCACACTTGTCTGTGAGAAGGGTGAACCTCTCTTAATGTGCTTTTCTCCCCTCAGTTCTCTCCCTTAGCTTTTAAGTGTACAAGCAAGAAAAATTTGGCCCCTGATCATACAGAAAAGCCTTGATTTGTAAACTTGGATCAAAGTTTGGGAGGCACTGACTTGTTTGGTGCCTGCACAGCGTTTAGTGGTGGGCCATGCACAGACCTCTCACTGTGTGAACACTGTGTTGCAGAGGGTGACATAGCAAAAAAACAGGTTATTGCTGGATGTGGCCTTGAGGTTGGGATCACAAGCCATGTCTCAGGCTGTGCTCATGGAGGTGAAGCTTTCAGAGGTGTTTATGGATGGGGGATAAAGCCAAAGGTTGTTGTCTTTGGGGTATTTGAGCTTTGAACAAAGCGTGTCACTGTGCCAGTTTTCAGGGGACTTTGGCTGTAGTCACATGCCTTTGCAGGTTGTGATCCCTTGACTAATCCTTGTGTCCTACTCAAATCAAATCAGGGATGTCTGTCACCACCTGGGCTCGCTGCTGTAGGTCGGAGATCGCCTGTTCTCGCTGTGCCTGCTCGAGGGGGCTTCGGTCCATGTTGTTTCTGTGCTGCCAAGAGCTCCCCTGCAGATGCACTAAAGTGCTGCTGCTGGTGGAACAGCGATTCCTCTCCTCTCCAGAGCTGTCTAGGAGTTTTTGCTGGCTTGCTGCAGTGCCGAGATCCACAGGAAGCAGGTTTGCAGGTACAGCTAACACCTGCCAGCCTTTGGACTCCAGTGCAGGAGAGACTTAAGTGGGTTTGTGCAGGGATAGAAGCAAGGTCAGGAGGATTTGAGCTGGCCTTTGCTGGCTGCCTCAGGTTCTGTGGGAATGCATTTTTAAAGCTGCACTGCTGCAATGCTGACAGTGGAAATCTGGATGGATCCACAGAATATCTGCTCTGTGTTCCTGGATGGATGACCTTGTGCTGATGAGGTTATCTGTATCAGCTGGGACTAAGGAGGAGGAGGATCATCATTACTGAAATAGTGATAAGCTGTCAGATTTGTGCTAGTAAATTTGGGCTTTTGTTTTTGGCAATATTGAGTTTAGTGTCTGTTGCAAACCAGGTGTAATTTACTGGTGTGTGGGAAACAGGAGAAGCAGGAGAAGAGCTGTTACAGAATCATGGAATATGCTGAGTTTTAGGTTTGCTAGATTTGTTTCCTTGTAAAGGGTGTTTGTGTGATGCCAGAGGAGAACAAATAATTGGAAGCAAAGCCTTCTTCACTTAGTTTGTTGATTAGCAGCAGGTGAGAAGTGGCACGTTCCCTGTAGGGTCACGGAAGCTTCATTTACCTTGTGCTGAGAGTTAAATTAGTGCTTATATCCTGCCTCCGACTTGCTCTGTATCCTGCTCCTCCTGCCTGTGGATCAGGGCCAGAGGGGAGCAAGGTCATAGAGTTTTTCATCTCGTATTTCCAAATCAGTTTTTAACAGACCCGCAGTTGTGGACAGAAGTGCTGTGATTGCAGGTGTCTGTGAATGGGATTTCTCCTGGCTCAACTGCACCTTCTTAAAGCAGTACCTGCCTCTGGGTGAAATTGTCAGATGAGTGTGTCCAGTTCTCTTGGCTCATACTGTTTTCCAGCAGTTTTGGAGTTAGTGCTGGCTTCAGGCCACCTGGCTCTTCTGTACCTGTTCACATCAAGATAAAGGCAGTTAATAGAGGGCCAGCAGTGCCAGAGCAGGAAGGAAAACTTGAGGAAAACTCTTATCTGGCACCTAACATTATAAAAAGTGGGGTTTTGCTGTTATTGTTCTGTTTCACTTGTCTTATAAATACAGGATTTTTGTTTTCTGACTGTGAGGATAAATAATTTGCAGGGAAGAACTTTCCTGGACTGGAAGACTCATGCAGGGACCGCTCAGTTGCTGATACCTGAGGTCAGGCTGGATTTCTCCGTCCCTCAGTCAGCAAGGCTGTTATTTGGAATTGTTAAGTATCCAGTTTCTCTGGGGGTGTTGGTGGGTTACGCAAAATGCATCTGGAGGAAAGAAAGGGGAGAATTTTCAGGTTGACTTTATTAAGCTGGCTGTGCAAGATGTCCTGAATGTGCTGCAGTCTGGTCACCTGCAGAAACCTCTGTGAGTGTATCAGGCTGGGGAAGTGGGATGAAGGATGGTTTTGAGGCTGCTGGATCCCCAAAATCAATGTGACGCTAGTGATTACACTAATCAATATTATTCCACATCTGCTTCTAGCCTCCAAATGAAGCCTTCAATCTGTATTTTAATGACTGTGTTCTCTTTACTTAACAACTGTGAGTCCAGGGCAAATAAGGATGCTCAGGTGGACAGGAGGCCTGATTTAGCTCCCAGCTATGTTGCTGCCATGGTGTTTGATGTGAGGCAAGTCACTTTTTCCTTGTTTCATCCTTCTGTCTATCCTCTCCAAAATTACCTGTGGTTAGTGAGGATGTAGTCATCCTCCTGGTTATAGCTAGAAGGAAAAATTAATTCATCTCAGCCTTAAGGGCCATAATTAGCAGCCAGGTCCTACTGGTCTAGTCCCATCCTGCTCTGTGTAGGTGGGCCCTTTAGTAAATAGAATAACAGGAGGAAGTGTTTGAGTTGCAGGTGTGTTGGGTTAGTCCAGCATCAGCTGTGTTCAAGGAATTGTTTCTTGATTTTTACCTTGTCCTCTATTTTGTGAATGTGTAATCTGAAGTTTTAACTCTGCAATTTTTTTATTTAAATGCTTATTCATGTTTCACACCAGGCTTTTCTGCCTGTGGATCTTGCTTTTTGTATTAAGTTCTTTTGCAAGGGGGGATTTTTTGAGAGCTTTTTCAGTGAAAGAGAAAAAAAGTTTGCCTTGATTCTGCAGTAAATTCCTGCTGCTCTTGGGAAGTGGGATTTATGAAGCTGCTGTGCTACATTTCAGCATGGAAAGGGAGGTGAGGGAGAAACTACCAGAAATGCATTTCTCTTTTAATATGGAATTGTATAGGTGATACTCTTGCATGGAAAGCAGCAGTCCTTGCATAAGCACTGGATACATTAACATTTCTAACTAGTAAATTTATGGATAATCTCTTCTTTTGGAGGATTTATTTAGATTTGAGAGCATTAGCCTCTGGGAAAATTAAACCTCTTTTAAATCCACTTTGTTCTGAGACTAGACTGAGGAACTGCTGGTAAGCCCTGCCATCTTCCTCCTGCTTTTCTGTGGGTTTGATTGGAATTGCACTGCAGGGACACAGCTGGTCCAGAGGCATCAGGGCTTTGGTTTTAGGTGCTTTATCCAGTTGTGGCAAAATGGATTTGGAGCCTATTTGCTGTTCCTGTAAGGGGTGTGTGCAGCTTTAAGCACTGCCAAAACCAAGAGAGCCCCTAAAACAACCAGTCCCAAAGGTAAGAAAGGTGAAATGTACGTGGGAGCCGAAATTTCTGGATAAAGCTGTTTTTCTGCATAATGTCACAGTTTTGGGAGGCTGGTGGTGGCTGAAATGTCAGCGTGCTGGGTGCTGCTGTGCCTGCCGAGGCGTACCTTCGTTTCAGGTGGCTGATTCATGGCTCTGTGTATTTAATCATAGTTTCTATAGCAGTGAAATCTTTAACGAGCAGGTGGAGTTTGCTCTCAGTCCATTGCGGGTTCGCATGAATGTCGTGGCCAATTCATTCCCGTGTTCTTGCTGAGCAGAGTCATTTCATAGGGGATAATATTGACAGCTATTCTGTGTTTCTGGTGCATGTAATGAGTACTGAAACAGTGCTTTCATTTTAATAGTATTACTATTTTTAGTATTATGTCATGAGCATAACTTTGTCCTGTCATGTGTGGCTGCACTGCTGAGTAAATGCAGAGTAGTTCCTTATGCTGATGTGAATGCTTATCTTACTGCCTTTTGATTATCATTGAAGATAATTGAACCTGTGATCGTAGACTTCAGTCTTCCTGTGTTCTCCACAAACGTATCCCTCAGGGTTTGATATTACCTCTTGGCTCATAATACTGTGGTTTAGTCCTGTTGTACTGAAAGCTCAAATTCTTCAATTCTTCAGTATTTCCAAGGTGACTTTGGTGCAGGAAGCAGTTTTCATTCTCAATGCCAGCAGCGAGGGGTTTGGTTTACATCCTCGAGATAACGTGGTGGGTAGTGAGTAGTTGTGTGTGGATTTAGAGCCACATGTCACCTTGCTCTGGTGTCCTATAAAATATGTTGTGTTCTTGAACTTGGAGCAGAACGCTGATCCTGGAGAAGGGCACTAGCTGTTGGGTCCCTCAGTGGGATGAGAGTCCTCTGGGATGGCTGTCAGTGCTGCTGATAAGTTTGGCTTCAACAAAACCTCGTCTGGAGCTGGTGTTAAGGTTGCTTTTGGGGAAGTGCGACAGCTTAGTGTTTGCCTGCATTGATCAGACAAACACTAAACTCATTCTTGCCCTCTTTTGAATGTGAGCACTTTAAAAGCAAATAAAGCTTCCTTGTCCAAAATTCTGGTTCTGATGTGGCATGTCACTTGCTTGTGACAACTATTTCAGTTGAAACAGGAATCTGCTGGGAATGGAATTGTATCCCCATTAAACAAGGGGGAACGTGTCCTTTGCCAAGAGTCTGTCTGAGATGTTGGCTGAAAAGTGTTGTGTTTAACTCCTGTGCACGGGGGTCAGCAGCAGCAGGCTGACTTTTGCCCATGTGAATCACGTATGTGGTTAACCTGCTGTTCAAAATGCAGCACTAAAGCATCTGGGAATGCAGTGCATGGGGAATAGGGTGGTGGATGCCAGCACTGCTCAGCTCTGTGGGTGCTATTCCTGTCTCCTCCTTCATAGTGAATAGCTCCTATTTTATTCTGGGTGTCACTTGGGGCTGGAAATCAGAGAGGCTTTGCCTGTTAGGCAGACTGTGTTCAGGTAAAGTGGAGATCCTAGTTTATTTCCCATTTCTGTCAATGTTGAGGGCAGGAACACTTTGTTCTCTGCTTTAGATTGTAGCGGTTTGCAGTGTGAGATCTTCCAAGCTTGATTTTGTGAAGCTTTCTCGCAGTTGCAGGCTTGATCCTGGAATTTAGTGTCCCTACAAGCTCAGCCTTCAAAAGGAATTCTTTCTTGGGAGGCTGTGTTTGTGCTGGCTGATAGGAACCTAGCTGAGCTACCTGTAATCACTGTCTGGGTTTGAAGCAGCTGTTGTGGGGTGAAATGTTTGCTGCCTTTCAGCAGAGTGCTTGTCAAATAGTCTCATTCAGTGCACCCAGATTTTTAACAGATGGGACAGATTTCTGTGAGCCTGGGCAACCACTACAATTGCTTTGCAAGGTGAGACATTTCTGTTTTGATGGGCGGGAGAATTAATAATGCTGTGTGATTCATACCAGTGATGTGTCTGGTTTGGGATCAGATTTGTTTTTTTTTTTTTTTTCAAAGGATATTAGCATTTGTCTTCAAAGAAAGCTAAGCTGAAACGCCAAAGATGACAGAAGCAGTTCCTGAGCTGTTCTGATAGGATGAATGAATCTTGTGATTATAGATCCCTGTACTCTTGAGGGGACTGGGAGAACTGGCCTTGGGCAGCGTGATCACTGTGCTGAGAAACTCTTCCCCTTGTGCTCGGGGTGCCAAGAGGGACAGAGTGGCACCAGGGAAGTGCAGTGTGGCCAGGAGGGCTGTGCCAGCCACAGCAGGGGCAGGGAGCTGTGGGACACCAGGGCAGTGATAAACACAGCAGGAATCTGCCCTGTGGGCAGTTCCTAATGGAAGTGTTCTGCAGATGGCCAGACTTGCTGGGCAGCACACGGACCAGCAGCACGGAGCAGGGAGGGAGATGTCAGTGCCTGGTGCTTTTGGAGCTCCGTGTGTGTTGCTGGAGCAGCCTCTCGGCTGATTTTGGCTTGGCAAAGGCAGCACTGTCTGAGTGAGAATTCAGCAGTCTCTGGTGGCCAGGCCTCCATTTGCCTGGAACAGCCCTGTTCTGCTGCAAAGGCTACCCGAAATGCCACCACCCTTGAGGGATTACAGGCAGGTCCGGCAGGAGTGAGCAAGGCAGAGCTCAGGCTCCGTTTTAGTCTTTATTGCCTGCTCTTGGGGCTGTCACTTCCTTTGCAAAGGGGCTATTTCCCTCCTGCAGCATCGCTCTGGACAGAAGTAGGGTGTGCAAGACAGTGAAAATCTCTGGTGATGACTGAGCCATTACATGTTAAATTTAATCATCTGGGGCAGGTGATGCATTAGTCCAGGCTCAGGATGTGATCTGCCAGTGCAGGGATGTGCTCCCCAAAAGCCAGAGTGTGCCTGTGTATTTTAGCAGATTGCCATTTAAGTGGGCTAGGAGCGAGTCTGAACTGTTTTTGTGGCTGGAGGATTGCTGGTTTATGTCGTGATCCCTTAACAAAACAGCTCTGATGGAGGCAGCCTCTGCCATCGGGCTTTGTGTCCCAGCAGGACAAAGGCTGTGCTGGCAGCAGGGCGGGTGTCTGTGTGCCTGGCGTGTCCATCTGTGCCGGCTGAGAGGGAGCTGGAATTTGGAAATGCTTTTTACTCTGTGGGGGGAGCAGGTGACTTTTCATCGCCATGAATTGTTTATTCCGGTGTAGACTGGGGCAGGGTTTTGTTGCTGCCTGTTGTTCCAAGAAAGTGGGAGGAATGAGAGGTAGAAAGCATGGAACTGGTTAAACTGGAATTCCTGGGTTGTGCCTGCCCTTGAGATCAGCGAGGTCCTGCTTATTTCAAAACCTAGGGCTGGCAAATCCTGATGCTTTGGGGTCAGTTGGTGCTTTAGGTTTTTGCTTCTAGGTGTACTGGAGGAGTTTAAGAATAGTTTTGTAGCAGAGAACTCAAATAATCTTGTAAATATGAGTAAACAATCTTGGTTTAATTTTAAAATCCTCTCTGCTCCTTGGTGTTATAATGATTCCCTTGATTTAATGTGCACAGTTGGAGAAGAGCAGTTTTTCCTGGTAGCCTTCCTGGCCCAGGTCAGCTAGCCTGCCTGCAGGGCACCAGGAGAGATTTGTCGCTTCAGCTGGGTGTTTTTTTAACCATTGTTACTGTGGAAGGTCCTTTTGTGGCTGGAAAGAAGCCCTGATAGTTTTGTTGAGCTCTTAATGCAGCTAAATGTGTCGTCTGGAAAATGTAATTTCTAGTGGAAAGTTAGAGTGGGATGAGAGAACGGAGCTGAAACGTTCCTGTTCTTGGGGGAGTTCCAGGAGATTACTGTCTTTAAGATTATCCCACTTAAGATGTAATTAAAGATTGTTTGGAGGAGTATATCAGACCGTAACCTAAAGGATGAGTGACCATGTGCTGAGCAGCATAGTCTGGTGGAAGGTGTCCGTGCCTATGGCAGGAAGGTTGGAATTAGATCACCTTTAGAAGCCCTTCCAACCCAAACCATTCCACGATTGTGTCCCTGTCTGAAGACATTTGGAAGAGTACTAGGAAAGGCACAACTTCCACCTGAGATTAAAATCAACTTTCAGCCCGGTAGGTCAGAGGGCTGCACTAAGCACCATCCCCAGGCAATCAGCGTTGCTGCTTCATAAACTTTGTGCACAGCCATGAGAACTGCAAAAGGTTTTGGTTTTTTTTTTTTTTGGTTTTTTTTTTTTTTTAAGAAAATGTTCTCATTCAGAAGCTTTATGGGCTTATTTTCACAATGGGATGCCTCACTGCCTGCACTTACATTATAAAGAGTTTGCCAGATCAGTAGTGGGAATTAATTTCTCTGTTGTCCTAGTTAAAGCCTGAGCACCTTTTTATTAAAGCTGGAGCTTTGCAGGAAAATAATTGCCTGAGGAGGGCTTCTTTAAGGAAATTTGATATCTTAATCAGAAATAATTAGAAATTACGCTAGTGAGTCTGTGAAAGAGAAAATAAGGCTACAACTGAATTTCAAACTACCTGAACTGCTTGGCAAAATCTGCCTCAAAAAGTGAAATTTAATGCTCCTATAGATTCAGTGATGTAATTCCAGAGTGTCGATTCAGAAAGAGCTTTAATTTCAAATAGCTGAGCTGTTCCCAGTTAACAAGTGTTGACTCTGTAAGTTGGTAACGACACCTACACAGCACAGATTTCCTACATCTCATATTTTTTCAAGTGGAAACATTGCATTGCCTTTGAGTGTGGAATTTGGTTAGAGATGCCTGGTTTATGTGCTGGAACGTGCAGCAGGGAAGGCAGGGAGTTTAATCTGATTGCACAAACCCTGTGGGCTGTTTATCCCAGGAAGCAGTTGGGCGTTCAGGGCGCTTTGGGAAAGACCCTTATGGCAGGGTTGCAAACACAGCTCTGCTGCTGCGGGATTTTTGGGAGCTCAGGTGAGCTTTCTAACAAATTCATTTCAGTGCTTTGATGGTGGTTAAGCTCATTCCTCTCACTTTTTGAATAGAGGTGAAAAGAAACACTTTCCAGACGGGCTGTGCAGCGGCTGAGACTAAAAGTGGCCTCATTCTGGAGAGGAAATGGTGGTTGCAAGTGAAATTGTCTATCGAGTCATAATTACGGGGGCATGACCACAGCACTGAATGAGTACTCAGCTGCTAAGTTTTTATCCAAAGTTTGATGAAAATGGAAACCACAAAATGAAGGCAAAGGTGGTTTGAATTTTACCCCAGAAGCCAGAGGTAAATAAGTAACCCTGTTATTTTGTGCCTTTTGGGGGTGTGTTACAAAACTGACACAGATTATTATAGCTCAGATAATACGTGCGACCCACAGTCCTCAGCTGCTCTCCGTGACAGTGGGTCCGGGATGAGAGGTTTGCTTGGATATATCCAAACAAGCTCCTTTGGATCCCTTATGGCAGACAGGCACAAGCAGGGGCCTGAGCTCATGTTTGCTTAGCATTCATCAGGTATAAACCACAGAATCCTGGCATGGTTTGTGCTGGAGGGGACCTTAAAACTCATCTGGTGCCAGCCCCTGCTGTGGGCAGGAACACCTTTCACTACCCCAGGTTGCTCCAAACTCCATCCAACCTGCCCTCGGACACTGAAACACCTAGGAGAGGCTAGAGTGGCTTTTTCAGACTTTGTATGGTCTGTTTCAAATAGAAGTATGGAACAACTTGCTGTGTTTGCTTTGTGAGATGAGTAAAGTGTCCATGTACTACTGTGGAGGCCGACATAAGGTGAAAGTTTCTAAGAAATGGAGTATTGTAAGTTTTAATTTGCATTTGAATTGCTTTACAAAAGGAGTTAATCTTGTCTTGAAGACGGGGGAAACTGAGGCATGTATAAACAAAGGGCTTTGTCCCGTGTCCAACCTTCACTATCCCTGGAGGTGCTCAAGGAACAACTGGATGTGGCACTCTGCCCTGGTTGACAAGGTGGTGATTGGTCACAGGTTGGACTCAATGATCCTGGAGGTCTTTTCCAACCTCAGAGATTCTTGTGCTAGAGCAGTAACAACGCAGGGTCTGGAGTCCCACTCCAGTGCTCTGCACAGCATGTCCATGAGTACTTTTAAGGTTTACTTTTGCCCAAGTGTTGGAAAAAGCTGCTCACCTTCCCCATGGCACAGCCCCAAAGGATGCAGCTCCCTTCCCTTTCCAGTTCCTCTCTGGTAACCTTATATTACTGTGCCACCCACAGGCAGCTACTGAGCTGCTGGAAAACATTTGCTGTTTGCATGGGGAGCCACTTATCAAATGTTAAATCTGTGACAAAAAGCCACTGGTTTCATTGACTGTAATATGAACTGTATTGAGGTTTTCAATCCTGGTCATTCCAATTTTCTATTTAAATTGCACATAGAGTTGTTATGCTAGTGTCTGACTTTTCCACTTCTTCCACAAAACCCATTCCTTGCAGTAACCAGTTGCTGTGTTCCTGCTCAAAGCCATTGCTTCCCAACAAGTGCAAAAATGCTTGTAGTGTTGGGTTCCTTGGAAAGAGAGGGCAACTGCTGGGCTGTTAATTAGTGGTGCACCCCGTTAATTGGCATGTTGCCAGATTAGGCTGCAGAACAACTGGGTTTAATCTGTGTGGTTTTACTGAGGAGGAATATTCTGATTTCCCTCCAACTGACCTCTCTGCTCAGTGTGTGATTAGTGCAGAACAAACTGGGTCAGCCGAGGCTGCTCAGAGGATTTTGAAACCAGCATTTGTAGTTCCAGCAATTTGCAGAAACCAGCAAAAGATGTTCAAACCATTTAACTGAAGAACATGAGCAAACCAAGACTTCTAGGTGGAGCTGTTTTGTTTTTAGACAGAGCCAGAAAAATAGACGAGCCTTTTGGCATCCACTGACTTGAAAAGGGGCTTGTGCATCTCTTCCCCTTTGTACCACTCTGTCCAACAAGAGGTTAATTATTCCTTACACCTTGTTTTGTAATCTGTACTAGGGTATTTGGCGTGGTTAATCTATTTAGGCTTTTTAAGAATTTCCTTTGTAATACTTAAACTCCAGTTGTGCACTTGTGTTGTAATCTGTGCTTTGGGAGAACAGTTTGGTGCTGTTGAGGTATTCTGCTTTGTAGAACAGAATTTTAATATTGTTTACCATGCTCTTAATCTCACTGCTGGCAGCTAAAATGAGTTTCTTTAGCCCTCCCCCTGAGGACCTGGTGGAGCTTCATGGCCAACAGATCCATGGCATTAGGTGGAGTTATCTCAGCTTTGCAAAAATCCGCTCATCTGTCTTCCTGGAAGGAGTAATTATTAATGAGAGAATAAAATGTTGATTTTATTTTTGAAATTGCATTTCTAAAAAGGAATGGGCAGCCAGATCCATGGGCTAGTTGGGGAGGGTTTGTAAGTCTGGCCCTTGAGAACATTTGCAGCTGGGGAGAGTCCTGATGGCTTGGATCAACTGTTTGAGTGGAGTTTGGCAAATCAAGGAGGAAGACTCAGGACGTTCTCTGAGTGATGAAGAGGAGGCTGCTCTGTGCCTGTCTTCCATCTCCCAGCTGGCCTTATTCCTGGTGTCTACTTTTTCTTATGATGGTGAGCTGTTGTGGGCAGCATCAGCCCTTTGCTGGGCTCTCATCACCTGCCCCAGTGGGAGCCTTCTGGGTGCTACTGCAGTAATGTAATTTTTTAAGTAGTGTAAAGCAAAGGGCTGAAGTGGCAGAATGAGCGATAATATAATATTTGTTTATTGGCTGTTACTAGCACCATATTAGGTCAAAATGAATAATCATCTGGGAGTTGTCAGGTGAGCTTGTTTTTAATTTCATGGGTCATGGTCTGTATTAATGCAGGACCATGTTCCTCGAGCTGTGGGTGTATGTTAACCCTTCCCTCTCCTTCCAGCTGGTGGGTATAGTTGCAAACCGTTTTAAGAGCATCCTTTCTCTCCCCCACATGCATTTTTTTCCAAGACAGCTTTGGGTTTTGTGTCTCATTACTGTAAAAGCCCTGTAGTAGCTGCCCGGCTGCTGTCGTGTCCGTCTCTGGAATGGTGATTTAGAGCTGAGCCAGCAAGGAAACTGCCTTTCCATGCCTAAGGCAAGGCTGCTGGCAGCCACTGTGGAGAAGTAATGTGCCACTTCTGTTTGGAAGAGTTGTCAGTTTTCTAGTTTAGTTGGGAAAAACAACCAACATTGGCTTAGGTTTTAGCTGGACTTTTGGAAGCGTGCTGTAGTCTTTTGAGGGAAGCTGTTCATGTTACTGGAGGAGATGAGCAATGAGGACAGAGGAGTCCAGCTAATGAGCTTCATTCTGAAGGAAGCTGAATGCTTAATGTTCCAGAGGTCTGGGTAAGGATTGCTGAAAATGAGACCCTGCGGAAAGGGGGAAGCTGTAAAAGGATATTCAGTAAAGCTCATGGATGTGGATTGCCCACGGCTGGAATAAACAGCGGCACCTTGGTGTGCAGCTTCTCATGGTGGTTTGAGCTGGGGCTGTCGAGGTCCTGTCATTCCCAGCCCACTCCTCTGGACATCCTTGGTGTGCATCTGGGCCAGCTTTGGCTGCTCCCAGAGCAGCTGGATTGGTGCTGGTGCAAGGAATGGGTAGGAGGGCATGGGAGGAAGTCCAGAGTCTGGAACTGGGCTGGTTTGTGTTGCTGTGGGAGAATGTGACAGAGCTGGGAAAGATAAAGTTCTCTGTGCAGCAGGGAGTGTGTTAAGACTGAAGAAATAGGGTGGAAAACACTCCAGCATGGCTGCAAAGCAGTCATTTTCTATTGTGTGTGGATTAGCTGCCTAGCTGGAAAAAAGCCATCACCCTACTGCTGGGAGTTCAGAGCTGGGTCAATGGAACAGGAATATATTCTTAGAGTGGTACAAAGAGCTGGGGAAAAAACTGTACAGTGTTTGAAGTCTCGAGGCAGACAAAGACCGTGGTTCTGCTGCTGTGGTGGCCAGAGGACCAAGGGGCAGGGGACAGTCCTGAGCACCGAAAGTTGCTGAGCTGTGCCAGCAACAGGGCTCCTGGAAACAGGAATTGCACACAGCTGTCAGGCCCAGGGAATGTGGGAGCATGAATATTCAGAGGATCTGTGGCATGCCATGCTAGAGGAAATGAAAAAGCCAAGTTTTCTCAGAAGTAGGTATCTGGGAAACCTGTGACAGTAGGGGATAAAATCAAATTTCTGTTCTGTGGAGTGGGTGATCTCAAATATTATTCCAGAGTACAGCTTTCCAATTAGCCGCTTATAGTTAACGCTGGCAGCAGGATCTGCACTGCTTAATCCATTTCTTTGGTGAGAAGTGCCTGTTCCTTAGTGCAGACCCTTGGCAGTGCTGCAGGAGCGTGAACTTTGCTCCTTCTTCCTCTACCCTGGCATCACTTTTTTTCCCCAGCGTGCCTTTTGTGCTCGTTCTGTTAATAACCAGATATTGTGGATTTAGTGTTCTGCTCAGAAAGATCCTCCCAGCACAGACTGAGGTGCTTCCAGCTGTGCCATCAGGCGGTGACAGATGTCTCTGGTGTGCACAGTGAGTGCCCAGCAGTGATGCTGCCAGGATTAGTATTCCAGGTGCAGATGTGCCCCTTGCAGTGCAGAGCTCAGCACAGTCTGTGCAGGAATGCCCTTGAAAGGCAAATTAAACCCAACTCCCTGGTGGCTGCGGGGGAGTGAGTGGCAGCGTTGCTGTCATTTGTGCTGAGGTTCAAGCAGGCCTTGAGGTGGAGGTTTCAGTTTCCCTTCTGCTTTCCTTTCCCAGAAGGGCTTGCCTGAAAGGGCAGGCAGGGATGGTGGTGGCTCTTCTGCCTTCAGTGGGAAGCATTCATGGGCAGGAGATTGGACAAGATGAGGGTCAGGCTCTGCACCTAGGGAGTAAGGGATGGGATGAGAGGAAACAGCCTCAAGTTGTGTCAGGGAGTTTTAGGTTGGATATCAGGGAAAATTTCTTCACCAAAAGGGTTGTCAAGCCATGGCACAGGCTGCTCAGAGCAGTGTTGGAGTCACCATTCCTGGCAGTGTTCAAAAACATAGGTGAGGACATGGCTTAGTGGTCATCTTGGCAGTGCTGGGTTAATGGTTGGACTCAATCATCTTAGAGGGCTTTTCCAGCCAAATGATTCTGTAGTTCATTCATTCCAGTTCTTGGAAATGGTATCCTTGATGCAGCACGTGGATGCACCAAACCATGCATCCAAATACGTGTGAAAGCTGTATTTTAACAGTGTTGATGGGTTAGGCTGTAGGGGTTGAGGGTGTTTCCTGAGCAACCTGTGGCTGCCTGCCTCTGGAATCAAAACCTTCTGATGTTCTTGATCCACTCGTTTGCTGCCCAGAAGCCTGTACAGATGCTTGTTCTCTTTCCTAAGCTGTTCAAAGCTGTGATCCCCAATTATGTTTTGAGGGTTTAATGGCTCTGCTGAGGTGTTCCCCCTTCCATTCCAAGAACATCACTGCGATGGAATTTGAGCTACATCAGAGGGGAGTAGCCTGGAGCATGGCTGTCTGATCCAAAGAAGCATTTTCCCCCACGTAGCTGAGCAAAGCAAAGCTGAAAAGCCCCACTGGCAGAGCTTGCATGGTTGGTGTGTTGTGGCTGACACTGCAGCCCTGGAATGCTCCAGTGCTTTTGAACAAGCTGAGCACATCCTGCACACTCAGCAAGTTGTCACATGAAGATGGCCAGCTGATATGATGTTGAACTAAAGCCACCAAAGTATGCTTTGCTGCTGGGACCAAAGGAGTTGGCCTGGACTTCATGAGGAAAAGGTTAGGCTGAAGTGGGCTATGGATAAAGGCTGGCTTTGACTCCTCAGCACTGCAATAACCTTATTTTGTAGTTCTTCTCCAGTCACCCCATGCTGTTCCTGCTGACATGTCCAGTTGTGGTTGTCTAAGTTTGAACTGCAAGATTTTGAGGACAGAGCCTCCCTTTTTCTAAAATACTGAGCCTGTTTTTACTGTGCTGCAGAATCTGTCAAAATCAAGACACATCATGATTTCCCCAAACTTAGTTCCCCTGGCATCTCATTTCAGAACTTCCTCTAGAAAAAAAAAAAAAGGCTTTTCTACTAAAATCCTGGTTCCTTTTTTTTGTCTTTCCCCCCTCCCCTCGTGTGTTGAGAAGTGCCTTGATGGTGTGTCACATCTGAAATACTTCCTGTGCACGTGCTGTGCTGCCTTTGCTAGATAAGCAGTAGGCTGTTCCCTTTCACAGCAGGCGTGTCCCTTCCTGAAGAGGTAGATGTGGAATGTTTACCCTGGAAACAAATATTGCTGCTTTGTAATTATGTCACCTTAGTTTTGTTTCTCTTTTCTTTCCATCACAGCATGTGTGTGATTAGAAGCTTCTGATGTCTTCAAAGAGGGGTGACAATGTCACACTATTGCTAGTTTGGGGCAGGATTTCTGCTCTAGGTTCCCTCCACACTGGTTTTGTGTAGGCTGAGCAGAACTGATAGAGAAATAAAACTAAATCTGGACTTTGTGCGTTGACTTTGTTTCCTGTTTTTGTAGGAATTTCTCAGGACACTAGCGTACAAGAGGAATGGAAGAGAACGCTGGTGAGTACAGTCTTGGGTATCTTGCCACAGATTATGGACCTGACCTGTCCTCCTTGGTTAGCCATCATAAAGAACCTGATAACCTTAAACTTGGTGTCTTCATTTCAAGTGTAGAAGGTGATTAGAAAATGATGTAGTTTTGCACATGCATCAGCTGCACTTGTACTGTGGTGTGGACCAGATCTTACTGAAGCTCTGTACATATGGAAGATCTTTTTTGGAATCTCCTGTCTGTGAAACCTGGAATACTGGTCTCTTGGCTATCCCAAGTTCTTGAAAACAGATAACATCCCCTTCCTTAATAAGGAAGAGGCCAGAAGCAATGAGGTGATTTGAACAAGGCATAAAGGAGGATCAGCTCCTGGTTGTTCCTGTTGTTCTCTATTCCTTTAGGCTGCTCTGCGTTGCAGAAGATACAGGATTTAAATTTTTTTTTTAATTAAAATTTAAATCTCTTGCTTTAGGCAGTGTGTAGTGCTTGCCCTGAAGCAGTCAAATTCACTACTGGTAGGTTTAACTGATGCAAAGATATGATTGTAACTAAAAGTCAAGGATTTTTGGCTTAGAGAGCCTTTTTCCCTTGAAGAGCTCTTCCATCTGTTTGTCTAAAATGGCTACAAGAAAGGAGTTAAATGCCCATGTTTTCCCTGCCATTGACATGAGATTTGCATGAAAGCTCTTGCCTGCACTATGGGAAATCAGTATCCATGCAGCATATGGACCTCACATCTTCTGGACTGTGATGCTGCAGTTGGTGATTCTAACTTGTAAATAATATTTTTAGGTTATTATATGCAGTCAGGTGATGCCATCCTGAAAACTTTGGGAATGGATAAACTTGTCAGCAGGGCAGTATGCTTGGTGAGACAGATGAAGGCCAGTTTTTGGCTTCATACAGAGCTGGTGTGCTGGAGCCCAGTGGCCTGGTTAGATCATCTGCAAGCCAAGAGCCCCCGCATGAAAGTGTAATGTGCTTGTAGTCCTGGTGGCAAGAACTGCTGTGCCCCTCTTTGTCAGGCTCTAAGGTGCACATTTAATCTGTGTGACTGCTTTCCCTTCTGATTTGCTTGTGGCAAACTAATTCCAGAAGATGACTTGTAGAGGAGGTGGGAGGTGAAGTGAGTGTGGCAGTGGCAGCTAAGGCTGGAGCAGTGCCTGTGGAGGTGGCAGCTCCCAGTCAGCCCAGGGACAGAGCACAGCAGAGCAGGACCATTTTTTGGTCTCTAGAGCTTCAGTTACTGGGATGGCTTTGAGCAACATCAAGGCCAGGTTGGATGAGGCTCTAGTGGCTCTAGGCTCTGGTCTAGCAGGAGGTGGAACAAGATATTCAAGGTCCCTCCCATCCCCAGCCATTCTGTGGTCGGTGAGCTCTCCTCATTCACCAGGACTCAGCCTGTGCTGGGACTGCCACCAGCCACCTCTGTTCACATCACAAAGCTTTGTGTCCCTTTTCACATGCAGCTGAACCCCATTTTTTGGCTAGATCGATGAGACACAGAGCTGGAGCCTTTTGAGGTTTCTGAGAGTCTGCGTTTTGATGAGCGCTGGTGGCCTGGGATGTGAAAGGCTGTATGTGCTGTTTGCATTTGCCAGCTTTACTTAAGTTACTTCCCCTTTCCCTGTGAACAACTTGAGTGCTGCCAGTTTAGGCTGGAGGATCCGTACTGGATCTTTGCATACACAGGCACCCCCCATGGCTGGTCATGAAGCTTTGCCTCCTTAGTGCTGGAAGCCAAGAGCACTGTATTAAAGACAGAATAAATAGATGGATCTTTTATTATAATTTCCTTAAAATACCTTTGCTTTTATGGATATTCATTCTCCAAGTGGTGCCAAGCTCAGGACTACTGGGTTGATCCCGGAGATGAGGTAAGATGAAGCTGAGCTGAAGTCCAAGTCGGTGCCCTTTGTTCCCTTCAAGCCTGGTGCTTTGGATGCATTGCTGTCCTTCCCTGGTTGGATATTAACTGCACTCACAATGCTGCATGGCTGGCGCTTGTTTGAGCTGCTGTGCTTGGAATGGCCACTGGGAATGCACAGGGAAGCGTAAATCCTTTTGAGCTGTCAGGCTTCACCAGCCATGGGTGGGTGGGGGAGCCTTCCTTGGCTGACTGCCCTGGCTAATTAAAAATGAAATTTGCTGTTGTCTTCAGATTTTAATTCATGCTCATCCCTGAGGACGAGTGGAAGCCAGGTCTCCAGGCAGCTGCAGTGAAGTTTCAGAGCTGTCCATGCATGGTATTCTAGAACAGGTACGCAGCTTAAAATTTGCTCACAACCCTGCCTTGAGTTGAGTATAGAGAAGAATACACAGAAACTTCTGGCAAACTTTGAGACATGGCCCTGAGTAAGTGACTGTAGATTAAGTTGCCACATGTGGCCTTAAACTGAAGGAGGATGGGTTTGGATTGGATGTTAGGAAGAAATTCTTCCCTGTGAGGGACCGGAATGGATTTGTCAGAGAAGCTGTGGTTGCCCAATCCCTGGAAGTATTTCAGGCCAGTTTGGATGGGGCTTGCAGCAACCTGGTTGAGTGGAAGGTGTCCCTGCCCATGGCATGGGTGGAATTGGATGAGCTTTGAGGTGCCTTCCAACCCGAACCATTCTGGGACTCTGTGATTTTACATCAGTTCTCTGCAGCAAATGGAGGGGAGGGGGGGTGGATGTGTTGTAGCCAGGGCAGCCTCACATGTCTTTGTTTGTCACTAATGCTGGACTTATAACTGAATTCGTTCCCTGTAGGCTGTGCCTGTGTCACTTGCATTTGCTTTAGGAATGTACAGGCCGCTGAGGTTGCAGTGACATGGAGATGGCTGAGGTTCTGAAGTGGGGGAACCTGCATTATTCTGTGAGGAGATGAGAGGTGGTGCAGGTGTTGCAGTGGTGCCAGCCCTGCCTGGTCCCACTGGAGGGACAGTGCTGCCCTGGAGAAGCCAGTGGTGCCGGTGGGAGGATGGAGATTAGGGAGGGGAACAAATGAAATCTAAATATACACATGGTGCCAGGCCAAGCTTCCTCAAGGTCTCACCTACACAAGTGATCTGTTGAAGGGAAATGTCTCTGGAATACCTTTCCTTTCTTCAGATCCTTCCTTCCTTCCTCTATTTTTGGAGTGTGTTTTTGCTGTTCATCTACTGCCTGTCACTACCCAGGCTCCCTCCCAAACACCACTCACTCACCTTACCATGATCTGAGCTAGGTTTGGAGCTTTTTCTTTGTCAAAGGATTGCGTTCTATCTAGTATTTCATCTGTCTGTAAGTCTAGGTGATCTAAAAAGCAAAATATTGAAGTGGGAGCTTTGTGCTTGGCAGTGCCAGTCTCACCTTGTTGCTTGTGGCTCTTGAAAGCTCTGCTGCCATGTTGGATCAGCCTAAGGTGCAAGCAGACCTGCAGTTCACTTGCCCAGGAATGAGCAATCATTAATGAACAGGTTCAGAGGGAGCATGGAATGCCTTTTCATGGGAAGTGTTTGCTGTTGGGACCTTTGGCCTCCTGTGCTGTGCACTCTGTTGACAGTTTCTGCCTATGCTTACACACTTCTTCTGCAGGTATTCAGATATGAACTTTTAAGTCCCCAAAAGATCTAAATCTCTGTGGGACAACTGTGAAACATTTGAGGAAATTAGTGAAGTAGCCTTTGTGCACACAGGCTGTTACCCAAAGCTGCTTTTTTAGAAAGCTCCTGAAGTACTAAGTTTATGGATGCTTTAAGAATCTTCTGCAGCTACTCCTTTATTCCATGCTGACTTTCATCCTCTTTGACTTTCATCCTCTTTATCTCCTGCTGTGCTACTTTTTTCCCAATTTTTTCCTCCTAAAAATAGGAAATACTCTTCAAGTCCTTCACCTTTGTGCAAACAAAGAAGTAATTTGTTTTAGCATCTAAGCTGATGCCTGGGTTACATGCCTCAGAAAGAACCCATTGTGATATGAATCTGCTGCTTCTGGAGACTTGGACTCCAAATATAGTCTGAGTAGAGGAAAGAGCTGAAAACATGAATACTTGGTTCTTATCCCACCAGCTCTGCTGCTTTTTCCCAGCAGGATGCATGGCTAGCTGCCTGATTCCCATCTTTTTCCCCAAAAATCAGAGCTGTACGTTCAGATGCTCAGAGATTCTGAACCATTATGGAATCACTGAATGGTTTGGGTTGGGGGGGCCATGGGCACACGCCTTCCACTAGACCAGGTTTCTTCATGGCCTGTCCAGCCTTGGACACTTGCAGGGATGGGGCAGCCACAGCTTCTCTGAGCAACCTGTGCCAGGTTCGCCACCCTCAGGGGAAGGATTCCTTCCCAATATCCCATCCATCCCTCCCTTCTGGCAGTGGGAAGCCGTTCCCCTTGTCCTGTCACTCTGGGCTCTTGTCCCCAGTCCCTCTCCAGCTCTCCTGGAGACCCTTTAGGCACTGGAAGGGGCTCTAAGGTCTCAGTTTAAGCCAGACTGGTGGAGCTGGCAGTCAGTGCCAGCAGTGTGTGCTGGCTTTGATGTGCAGGGGTTGGGAGCTTTGCTGTCACCAACTCAAGTCTGCTGGAGAAGAACAGTTGCTGCTAAGTAGCCAATAGAAATCTCTTCATAATGTCTGTTCCAGAACAAAAGAATGGGTTTTTCTTCCAGGAAGACACAGGGGCTGTGACTCCACTCAGATGCTGCATGTTGTGCGTGCAGCAGTAACACAGCTCTGTGTGATGCAGCAGAAGAACCAAAGTGGCCAAAGTGTCCGAGATCAAATCCTTAATTATGGTTGATATGCACTAACTTGCAAGCAGGTAGGAAGGCACATTCCTACTGTTCCTTAGGCAGGTTGCCAGAGGCTGGAACTGATCTCAGTGGAAAGCATTCGTCTTTTTAACAAGGTGCAGCACAGAGCATTTCCTTACCTACCTGAAAGCATTACTGTAAATAAGTCGAGTGCACTTGACAGATTAGCAAAATACTTTGAGACATTATCCTGACAGCCTTTTGTTCTTAAATTTGTTCTAGTTCTTAGTGTAATTAATGTTCTGAGTGCTGTCAGGGTGCTTGGGGCACTCAGTGCCATGTCGGTGCTGTTTTTCTGCCTGCTGTGTTTGCAAGTGGTTCAGCTCAGCCATGCTTCTAGTTAGCGTGGCATTTCTGAAAATTGATACCCAATAGTTCCTCCTTGAACAACTTGAGGAGGTGTCTGAAGTCTTGCTGGCTTTCCCTCCTGAGCTACAAGCCAAATGTTTTACAGAGATTATTTGCTGACCTGCCAGAGACCTCGTAATTCCATGGCACCCCATTCTGAGTGACTTTTGCAGGTGATGTGCTGAGTGGTCTTGCAGTTTGTACCTCTGTCTCTGGCTGGGGGAAGGCAGAGGTTAATTCTGCCGGGTTTGTGGTTTCCTGGCTCAGCTGTGGATGTGCTGGGATGGAGATGCTTCGGCCTCCAGGCTGGTTGGAGCAAGGTAGTGGCAAAGGTTGATGCTGAGTGAGAAAAGTGAAGTGCTTCGTGACAGAATTGAACAATCTTATTCCTAGTGTGAACTGATAAGACCTTGTAGGACATGCAGTCAATCCTCTGGGTAATTCAGGGTGACCTGCTGTGCAACAGTGAGTGTGGAGTTCCTGTGGCTCGGTAAGTAGGGCATGGAGCAGAGCAGTGGGTTTCCAGAGTTTCTAGTTTTCTTTTTTAACGTGTTGGACCTTAAATTCACCTTGCTCCTGGAACACTGCCTGTAAATTCTGTCCAGGGATTTTATTAGCTGATTTTATTGGGTTTGGGAGTAGAAGAGGAGCCTGCCTGGAACCAGAGACAAGCAGGTTTAGTATAAATGTCATTTTTGTTATTACTGTTTCTTCACACAGGAGCAATGGGTCCAGGCTGAGTGGCAAACCTGGCTTTTTAAAAACAAAATACTGAATGTTCTCATTATCTTGCTGCCTTTGTGAGCTGTAAATAGTGTTAGCTGAGCTGTTGGCTGGACAAAGCTACTCCCAGGCCCTCAGGCTGGTCCTGAGGTGCAGTCCCAGTGTGAACATTTGGATGTTGTCAGTGCTGACATCACCACTTTATCTGCTTGGCTCTCCTTTGTCTTGGAAAGGAGCCCTGACTGACTGCTGAAGGTGTCTTTTGTATCCTGAAACAAACAAGAAACCCGAGATACAAGGTGGCGTTTTTGCAGGTTGGACGCATCCAGCTGTGTGGAATGAGTGGGTAACCATGACTTGCTTAGGGAGAACACGATTCTTCAACCCAGCCTGGGTTTGTCTCATTCTGTGAAGCAGAGATTTTAAGATTTCAGAAGGATTTACTGTCTGGGTTATGATAAATTTGTATTCCCTGGTACATGAAGAATAACATTTACAGGAGTTGCTAAATTCCATGTACAGATCTGTTCAACCTGAAGGTGCTCAGGCTTTGCAGGTTCTGAGCTGAGCTTTGCAGATGCAGGCTTTGCCACAGATCCTGATGTCTTAAGGCTGTGTAAGGTAGAGCTTTGTACCTTGGTGTAACTCAGCTGTGCAGTTTCATTACCATAGAATCACGGAATCCTTCAGGTTGTAAAAGCCTGCCAAGACCCTCAAGTCCAGCCATTCCCCCAGCACTGCCAAGGCCACCACTAACCCTTGTCCTCAAGTGCCATATCCACGTGGCTTTTGAATCCCTGCATGGATGAGGACTCCAGCACTGCCCTGGGCAGCCTGTGCCAGGAACTGATAACTCTTAGATGAAGAATTTTCCCCAATATCCAATCTAAACCTTCTCTGGCACAACTTGACACTGTGTCCTCCTGTCCTGTCCCTTGCTCCCCCCCACCCGGCTGCACACTCCTGCCAGGAAGTTGGACAGAGCAAGAGGGTCCCCCCGAGCCTGCTTTTCTCAGGCTCCGTCAGCCGCTGCTGGCGCCCCGACCTTCCCCAGGTGCGTTCGCGGCCCCGCTCTCGCTCCAGCCCCGGCGTGTCCGCGGGGCCGCAGAGCTGCGCTGCGGCCGCCAGAGGGCGCGCGGCACCGGCGCAGGGCGGGCCGGGGCCCCGGGGCTCGCGGAGAGCTGGGGACACTGGGGACACTGGGGACACTGGGGACACTGGGGACAAGGGACGGGGCACGGGGCACGGCTTCCCACCGCACGGGGCACGGCTTCCCACCGCACGGGGCAGGGCTGGGTGGGATGCTGGGAAGGAATGCTTCCCTGTGATGGTGGAGGGGCCCTGGCACAGGTTGTCAGTGAAGATGTGGGTGCCGCATCCCTGCAAGTGTTTAAGGCCAGGTTGAACAGGGCTTGAGAGCACCCTGAGAGGTGGCAGGGAGTGGAACAAAATGAGTTTGAAGGTCCTTTTCAACTCGAACCATTCTAGAATTTTGTGAATTGCATTTCTGTAGGAGATTTTCCCCCTCCCCTCCCTCTCCTTTTTTGGGGGGGTAAGAGAGGCGAACCATGACGGCGCAGCCAAGCAGTGGTTGTGAGTATTGGCTTTCATAGGCAGTGCAGTGGGGTCTCGTTTGGCACCGTGTTAGGCTCAGTGCCAGCATAACAACACTGGCCTAATTGGTACAGCACAGCCTCCTGCTGCACTTGAAAAAATCGCCTACAAAAACACGTCCCGGTTCCTGTGCTCTGTTCCCCCGCACGGTCGGAAGCAGCTCTGTGTACTGTTTGCTTTGTGTGTTTTCCCTTTCCTTCCCCAGCCCCACTGCACTGAGGGGGACTCATTTCCAAGGCGAGGTGAGCAGCAAGTCATGGTTTGGCAAGGAAAATCACTCCTGGAGCCTCTGTGGTGATCCCTGCTGGTCGCAGCTCTGCTCTTGGAGAGCTGATCAACCCCCTCTCCCCAGGAAGGCAGAGTTAGGCGGGGATCTGGGGATGAACCTTGATCTTTGAGAGGGCTATAACCAGCCTTTGTCATGTTTTTTGTTGAAATTCAACCAAAATGATGAAAAACCTGCCCTTCCCCCCCTCCAGCTCTTTGGTCTTAACATTAACTCTTGGAAACTGAAGAGGTGATTAGGAAAGTAAACAGGCTGCCTTCCTGCAGGGAAGGCAAGAGTTTGTTCTGCCCAAGCATTGTAGGCTGCAGGGGTTAAGTTACATTTTGCTTTGGGAGAGGAAAGGAAAATCTCTCCAAGTAATTATCTTAAGATGCTGACGCTAATGAAGGGGCTTTCAAGGCTGGGACTCATGGGGGGGTGATGGGAATCCCCTGCTGAATCAGTGACATTAGGCTGTAGGAGTGATTCCGCAATTATTAGGCTGAAATGGTGTTGAACATGAAGTTAATCCTGTTATCTCTCAGGTACTGAGCAAACTGAGTGCTCTGGATGACTCTAATGGGATTATATGAGTCAGTCTGGCACCCTTGCCCTGTTCAGGGCTTTTTCTTATGCTCCTTCTCAGGATAAAGTATTGATCAGGCTTCCTAGGGTTGGTGTTGGGAGGTGGCGTCTGGGGCAGTGAGTTGCAGCAGTGCTGGGTTATGTTTTTTTAAACGAGTTTGCAATGAACACCCTGTTGCCTCCTGAAGCCAATTCACTCCTCCAACAGCAAGGATCCCTTAAGCCTATCCCTTAATAGATGTTTAGGAAAAGAACTGAAGAACAAGGACAAGTTTAAAAGAAGACTTGCCTGTGTCACACCTTCCTGGGTCTGCCATTGAGTGAGATGATGCCATTCTGTGATGGAGACTACTCTGGGCCACCGTATTTGCAGAGAATAATTAGTTTTGGCTTGAAAATTGCATTTTGCATCCATGATAACCAGTGGTGATTGTTCTAAACACAAGTACCTGGTGAGGTGCTTAAAAGGGATTATCTCGAGCTTGGTTTTAAGCAGTGGGATAAATTGCAAGGTAACCATTGTCAGGAAAACCCAGGAACCAAAATGAGCCTGTGAGGAGGACAGAAGAGCCCTAGTGCATGTTCAGTTACTGGCTGTGGCCATTACAGATGGGGCTGTTTTCCTGTTGGGCTCAGACCTCTAGGCTGTGCTGGCCTGACTTCCATGCAGGCTTTGAATGAGCTGGGGCAGTGTTGGTGTTGCCACTGGCAGGTCAAGCTCCAGCAGTGGTTGCAGCAGCACAAAACACAGTGACTCGAGGCAGCCACGTACGGTGGAGAGGTGAAGCCCTACACCCCAGTGAGAACTAGGATTTGGGATTCAAAGTCATGGGAAATGTTTTTCTCTGCTCATTTACTGCTAAATCAGGTCTCTTGGTTTCAGCATCACCAGAGTATAGAAGTGATACTTATAGCACCTACTAAATGAGCAGATGTTTTTGTGCCAAACCAGAAATTTCCATAAATACAGGAAAGTTCTGTTATTAAAGGATCTGCCAGCTTTTTGTTTCCAAGCTTTGATTCTTTTTTTTTTTTTTTTTTTTTTTGTTGTTGTTGTTTAAGGGTTGATCTTGTTAAGAACTGCAGATTTTTTTGGTGAGGTTTTGTTTTTATTCTTTTCTATTCCCTTGAGGAAGGTGAGAATTGTTTTGGAAGATCCAAAGAGCTCATTTACTGCAGAAACAGGCTTCAGGGTTGCTAATGGCAAAGTGTCTGGGCTGTCTCAAAGAAGGCACCCAGAGGATGTGGGGGCTGGTATAGCCAAGGGGCCACCTGGGACTTTGGACCAGTTTAAGTGCCCAGAGGCCACCCAGCCCTGCTGTTGATAAGGTGACAGATTTAGATGGCAAGGACATCTCACTAGCCTGTAATTCCAAGGACCTCAGGGGATAATTCTCACAGCAAAGGAGTCAGCACCTTCCACAAGCTTTTTGAGATGGGAATTCAGCACAAGAAAAAAAATCCCTGATTTCAAACCCAAAGTGCACAGAGAAACAGTTTAATATTTGTGTTTGTACACCATAATTTTTGTGTACCACACTGCTGCTGGTGCTCTACAGACACAGGATGAAGGGAATGAGGTGAAATGAGGAATCTGGCAATGTGTGAAGGGTTGCTCTTGCAAGAGAGGGGAGCAACTCGGGGAGAAATAGCTTCCTACAAGGGTAGGATTAGCTGTACCTTCAGAACGTGTTATCTCTTGACATTTCCTTTAATTATATGAAACGACCTTGACACTGTAAACAATTCCCATGGCACTGTCCCTGCACTCATGTGAGTCAGTGTGATGTGTAAACAGCGTTTGCTTTGGGGGACCCAAGGTCTGTATGGTTTGGGACACAATCATCCTGTCTGATTTCTGTGCCTTCCTCCCGGATGGCTCTTGGTGCCTGTGCCTGTTAAACTTGTCTCCCCAAGTTCTCTTGGTACTGGCAGAAAACAGGAGCATCTGGGATTGGGATTTCAGGATGAACCTAAAGGGACAGGTGGAGTGCTCTCATTTTGTTTTTCAGCTCCTTTGGGCCTCCATAATTCTCTCCCCAGTTCCAAAGGGGAAGAAGGGGATGTTACACAGCACAACCCCAGCCCTGCTTTATTCACGTTAGCAGCAATGTTTTACTGACCATGGTTCCATCTTCAGCCTCGCTGCTGCTCAGAGATACCTTGGTGGTTGAGCAAGAGTCAATATTTGGAGTTGAGCTTCACTCCCTGTCGTGCTGATGGCTCTTGTCTGGGTGTGACCCGAGGTCTGGCCCCGCCACTGTTTAGGGTGGCCCGTGGTAGATCTATGAAACATAATTTGGGCAGATGCACTTCCTAAGCGTTATCTTGTTCCTTAAATAGAGAATAAAGCTTGTATCAACATGAATCACAGAGTTGATAAACTGGAATGGTTCCTCTTAGAGTTGTCTTCTTGTATTGGGCAAATATTTATCCACATTGTTTCCAAAGGCATATTTGTGCAATAGAAGGAGGTCAGACCTGTAATTACCTGTTAGATTTACTCTGGCAGAAATGGCTTGTAAAAACAGAGTACAATTAAAAGGAAGCTTTTAAAACTTCCCTCTGTGTGTGAGCCTAAAGCTGTGGTTTAAAATTTCAAATTTTGTGAGAGTTTTCAGTTGCAAGGGTACGACAAGTATTTTCCTTGCTGAATTTAAGTGCCCCAAGTGAAACTGATCCACCCTTTCTTTTAATTCCTGAACTGTGGCAAGGAATTTGGGTTTCTTGTCCAACTCTGTCTGTGGGAGATGATCAGAAGCTGAGGTTGTGTGCCAGACTTGCCTTGCATTTTAATCAGGAGCTCCTTGCCTAGTCAATAATTAAAGCAGAGCAGGTGCAGAAAATTGGGTGTTCCCCAAAAACTAAACCAAGGCGCTTTTGTAAGCTTCACTAAGCAGAGCCAGGCAAGTGAGGGGTGGTAGGATGCCCTGGCACTGCCTCGCTTGTGCAGTAATTTGGAAAAAATGTAACTTCAGACTGGAGAGTTGGAGGTGTTGAAGGATAATTTGGATTATTGGTGCAGTGCGGCTGCTGCAAGCCTGTTGGGTTGGCAGAGCAAAGGTGTTTTTGCTGCAGTTTCAGCTTTGGGTATGAAGAACAAATGCATTTACTGAGACTTTTGTGAAATGTTTAAAAGAGGAAACAACTTTTACAGGGGAATCTTGCTGCCTTTTCAGTTACTGTGTGGGCAGAGAGGCTTGCAGCTGAAGTTTGACATCTTGAAGGATTAGAGGTAGGAAGAGAAATTTGGGATCATGAGTCTGTGGACCTTGACCTATACACTGAAGACTAACTTAGAATTAAATATAGTCCTACCTCTTAGGGTTAATTGCAATTTAATTTGGATTTAGGGGTTTCATATTTACTGATGTTTTTGCTGTTAGCTTGCAGTTTCCAGTGTTGTACTTAGGAGTTTGTCCCATTGGTTTTTGTAAGTGGCATAGATGTGCTTACTCTGCTGGAGGCCTTGTTTATGTTGGATAATGTCTGCACAAAGCTGTAAAGTCTTACGAGTTAGGTTTGTCCTGTGAGGCTGTTTGTGATGGAGGTGACTGTGCAGCAGCCATGCTCTTGGGAAGAGCACTGTGTGCTGTGCTGGGCCAGCTCTAAAAACTCCTGCTGGGCAGTGCTTTGGAAGGAGGGGAATATATTTTGATTTTCTTCATCCCCATGTTTTGAAGTGAGGAGCCTCGGGTGATGGCAGTTTATACATTTTTCTCTGAGTATCTTGAGTTTTTGCTGCAGGAAAGGGTTAAACAAAAGCTTAATACCATTCCTGTTTCTTCTCTAAACAATGCAACAATTAATGTAAATTTCTTCTCCGTTCCTAATAATGTAGCTAGAAGTGGCAGATGGGCATCCTGCCTCTTAGTGCTTCCCTGCTGGGAATACGCTGATGCTTTACTGGAATGTATCCTATACGTGTGCTTCCTTTGGCTTCCGACCAGGCTTTCTTTTAATGCTGCTTCAAGGTGCTCCAAAAAGTTGTTCATCAGCTTTGGAGTTTCCCTTGCCTCGAGATGGCAAAGCCATGAATCACCATAGTGATCAAATTAGGGTTAGTCAAGTTAGCCAAGATGTGACTGAATCTTTAATTTTGTCAAGATGACATTCCTCAGCATTCCCTCACTAGTAAACAAGAAAATGCTTGGCCTGTGTTGTAATTGCAGGGAGTGGTAAGGAGGCATTGGTGGTGAGGCTTTTCCAGTACTGGCTAAAACTTAATTCCAATGGAAGTTGTATTTCCACCGGAAAACAAGGCTGGGGGGTATTTTTGCCTTAAGCTCCTCTGGGCCCAAAGCCCAGTTTAATTTACAATTCTTTAAGCCCATTCCCTGTGACAGTGAAGCGATTCCTTGTGTTCCAGCCACCTGCTGTGACCGCAGGACTTTCCAGGAGCGTGGCCTCACCTTCCCAAAGGTGGGGCTGGAAGTGCTGTCAGGCAGCTCCTTGGCACAGCAATCTCTTCCTCCAGCTGTGCTCTATTGTGGTCAACATCTGGACTGCTGTGGGACGTGGCTCACCTTCCCTGATGCCAGCACATGGGTGGTGGCACCGAGTCCCTGACATGCTGGACCTGCTGCCCTTTGCTGTCTGAGGTGGAGCACCGTGCTGACTAACTGGTGGGAACGCAGGGACTGGAATGCTCTGGGAAATAGGAGTTTCCCTGTTGGAAATGTCACAGGAAGCATGAAGGAAGTCATGTGGTGTAGGGGCAGTTAGCTCATTGTCTCATCAGAACCATCAAAGTCTGCAGGACCCAAACAATGTGATGCCAGCTGCCTTATAAATAACCTATTTTCCACTTCCACAGCAGCCTTTCATTCCCTGTAAAGGGAAAGGAAGAGCGTCACGTTGTGCTCGTTTCTTCGGTGACTCCCTGCCATCTGCTGCCTGTTCCCCCTGCTCTGCCGCCCTCGGTAATGGACAGCCCAGAAAGGTTCATCTCTCTAGGCAGCCAGAGCTGTTCTGTGCACATGAGATTTTTTCATTTTCTTGTTCTTCCAAAGCTGAAAACAAAAACTGTGGTGAAAGCAAGCTGATTAGAGGACTGGAGCACCTCTCCTTTGAAGAAAGGCTGAGGGAGCTGGGATTGTTCAGCCTGGAGGAGAGAAGCTCTGGGGTGACCTAATTGTGGCCTTTTAGTACCTGAAAGGAGCCTGCAGAAAGGTGGAGACCATTTACAAGGGCCTGGAGTGACAGGACAAGGGGGAATGGCTTCAAACTGACAGAGAGTAGGGTTAGGTGGGATACCGGGGAGAAATCCTCCCCTGTGAGAGTGGTGAGGGAGTGGATTGGATTTCCCAGAGCAGCTGGCTGCCTCTCCCTGGAGGTGTCCAAGGCCAGGTTGGATGGGGCTCGGAAGGTAACACTGCCCCTGGCATGGGGTGAAATGAGACAGACTTTAAAGTCCCTTCCAACACAAACCATTCCATGATTCAGTGAAACACATCTGGAGTCATGGAGCTGCCACTTTTTCTCCTCGCTGGCAGCCCTCCTGGTGAGGTGGTCCCTGTGTGAGGATTTTAGTGGGTGCATCTCCCTCAGTGAAAGAGCCTCAAGGGGCCTGTAGCCCTGCTGAGTCTCTGGGGGTGAGCTCTGCAGGAAAACGCCCAGTATCACTGGTTTTATTGGCTCCATCAGCAGGGATGGGATAATGCCTGAGTCCTTTCTAATGTTCCTGCGGCTGAATCATGGAACACAAATGTCTGAGTCACCGTGGGTGAATGTAGCATTTCATGTCGGTGTGAACCAAAATGTGAACAACACTGGCTTTATTAGAGGAGCTAATATTGGGCTCGTTATGGGTTTCATTAGATTTTAAAATGAAACCATCCAGAAGAGTTCCTTTTACAATGTATATAAACAGATTATTAACATGGAAATGCCAGGTGTTTAATGGGATGCTGGGTTGGATGGAGAGGAAATGAAACTTCAGAAGAAGGCCGTGCACCCCATGTTTGAGTGTTTACTGCCTGTCTTTTTTTATTTCAGCCATCTGCCTCTCCTTAAATCACGTAAAATTTTCATGTAATTGGTGTTTCTTCTTTACTATATTTTAAAAGGAAATGCTGAAGGGACAATCAGCTGTTTCCCATTTTGCTCTCCTTTAGAAAGCTCTTTGCTATTCCAACTTTTTAATCTTAAAAAAGTCGTCACCTGTCCCTGAGGAGTAAAACAGTTGCTCTGGTTTCTTCTGGTTGCTGTGCAGCAAAGTCAGATGGCCTTTCCCATTATTCGTAATTATTAATAATTATTAAATTATTAATGATTAATAATAATAATTTAAAATTATTTAATAATTTTTCATTATTAAAACCCCTAATTTTTTGCCATTTATTAGTCTTCCTTGCTTGAAATGTGAGTTTTCCTTTATCCTGGCTGTCCAGTGGGATGAGGGCAGGTTGCTTTGTCCTGTGTTTTTCCCCCAGTGGTGCAACAAAGCCTTCTGAAAGCAGAAGGTTTCTTAGGAGCTGTTCTCATGCTCTGACATCAGGCTGCAGTTGAGGCAGGAATATTTTTTGGTGTTCTGTTTTCTGGGACAGAATTTGCACCTTTCCTTTCAGACGTGGAGCTGAAGGATGGACTGATGGGTTTTTCTGGCCATGAGTTCCCTTGACCATAATGATGCTGGTGTTTTGGATTTGTGCTGTTTTGTGGATGTTGTCAGCTGTTTTCTGGCGGGGTTTTGCTTTCTCCCCCAAAAGAGGAGAGAGTTGTGGCTGCTACTCCTGAATGATGCTTAAGTCCAGAGCCAGCTGCAATTTGAAACACAGATTTGTATCTCTTTGCTCCTTGAGCACCACAGCTCTGACTTTCAGGTGGAAATATTAATGCTTCTGGTACAACCATTGCCAAATCTTGTTATTTTCTGTGTGATAGTCTTTGAGGCCCGATGAAGGATACAGAAATGTAAAGGACTTTATTTCACAGCCTGGTGGGTTCCTGTGTAGCACCAGAGCCTGAGCAACTGTTGTGCATGTCTTGGGCTGCAGCCACTGTGAATTTAAATCTGTTTATTTAAATACCTTTATTGAAATTTAAGGTAATGTTTCATGTTTTACAAATGTAGAAGGAAAAGGTCAGGGATATGATTGTGCTGCAGTGCTTTAACAATTTACCACGTGTCATCTGTTCTGCAGCAGCTTTCTGCACTTCAAATTCACAGCAAATGCCTTATAAAAGGCAGTGCCTTTAATTCCTTAGAAGCCAGGCAGGTCTAGAGGCAGCGTTCTGTAGCATTCCCCAATGTAGGGATGTTTTTTCTAGACTTCCTTCCAAGCTGGGCAGCTGATTTACAGACTTGGGGAAATCTTCCTGCCTTTATCTCTGACCTTTATGGGTCTCTGCCAGATGGCAGTGACTATAAATGGCTTTAAAAATGGCTTTTTCTTTGCTTCAAAGCAAAAAGTCTTCAATGAGGTGGAGCATTCCTGGGAATTGGGATGTTCATTGCCCACAGTGAGAGCCCAAGTGTGGAGATGTCCATGGTGGGAGTTGGAGAAGAGCAACACTTCCAGGAATGTCCATGTGCCCTGCACAAGGGAGGACAGTGGTATTTGCTGCCCGCCTCCACAGCTCTGCTCATCCCCTGCTCCTCCAGCTGCTCCTGCCTGTCTGTGGGGTGAGGGTCACCTGCCTGGCACCAGGGATTGAGGACAAGCACAACGCACGTGGAGAAAGGTGCACAAGGGTTCTCCTTCCTCCTACGCTTCTCCGGCTCTGCTTTGAATGAGGAGGGGGTTTGCAAGTTGCCCAATGGCACATTTAGTATGTTAGTGGGGGAACCAAGAGCACCGAGGTCTCTGTGGCGTGTTTGTGGCTCAGGCGAGGTGTTACAGAATTTCACAACTGCCCCTTGCTATATATTGGGTATGTTTTTGTAGCAGTGCATCCCCCCATCCTTGGGGCTGGGAACAGCAATCCCATGGCATCTGCTCTGGGCAATGTGCAGCATTGATTGTTCCCAGCTGCACCAGCCCAAATCTACAATCTTGGATCTGGTTGTTTCACAGAATAGAAATTTTCTGATTGGCATTGCTGCCTGGGTAGTATTCAGTCATGCTCAAGTCCTCCTCTTGCTGGCCCAACAAGGACAGGGACACAGAGCGCTGCAGCAAATCCTCTTGATTAAAACTTCTTCTACACTAGGGGAAAACCAACCTAGATGTGTCCAGTGGAGTCAGGTTCCTGATTTTAATCCCTTTTATGCTGCAGCAAATCCCTGTATATTTTTGAAAATTGCTTTTCCTTTTTTCCTGAACTAAGATTAAGCTTCTGGATGCTTAAAGATTTTCCTGCTTCTCTGTTGTAGGATGTATAGGGAAAACAAGCTGTAGGTTCACAGAAGTCCTAACCCAAATTTTAATGATAAATTAAGGAATTCAAATGGACATATTTAAACTTTGGAGATCTTTTATTGTGAGGCAGATGGCTGAGGGGGACGTTTGTTACCTTAACCATCAAGCTGCAACACATGAATAGAAACTAAACTTTTACTTTCCTTGTTAAATTTAAATTTTACATTGTTAAATTTAAATTATGCGTGAAGACACGCTTCTTGGTAACTTTAGTGGAGAGGGGAATTGCATGAAAGTGTACTTTTATATTTGGCTAGATGCATATCAGCTCAGGCTGTCTTTGAAATTCCCTTTGCTCGGGGGTAATGCAGCTCCCACAGCACCTAGAGAACGACTGTCTCATCCCTGACTGCCTTAGTTTGTGTTCAGCTGGCACAGGTAGGCTGTAAATTCCTTCATCCCATTTTGGGAGGTGAAACCCCTTGGTGTGTTGCTGTGCGGGGACTCTCCAGGCCCATCCCTGGGAAGAACTCTGCTCTCCTTCTCCTCGCTCCCAGCTTTTCTCTCTCCTTGCTAAACTGGCTGCGAGGAAGGAGCGAGGGGTGTTGATAATTTGGATTGTGCAGCTCAGTGGCTGGATCGTGGCTGGCTGTCTCCTCCCCTTCCTGAGCTTCACCCTAGCCAGCTCGGCTCTGGAATGACAGGCATTCCTGCGTGAAGGGAGCTGGCACGGACACTTATTTATGAGAATCGAGTGCCCGGCCATGGGGGACAGGGAGAGCAGGACCCGTGCTGGACCATCGGACGCCGGAGCCGTGGCCTGAGAGTTGCCTCACTCACCGGACTCTTTCCTCATCCAAAGTGTGGATTTACCGTTTTAAAGGCTTGAAGCGTTCTCAGCGTAGACTTTTCCTCTCTTCCCCTCCCACCTCTTCCCGGAGAGCTGCTCTCAACAGAATCTGATGGGGCAGCCGCACTTCTCGAGACCGGTAAATCCAGGTGCTTTTGGTGAGTAATGCAGGGCAGGGGAGAGCAGGGAGCTTTGGGGCTGCAGCAGGGCAGCTCTGCAGGTGAAACGGAGGAGTTGGGAGGAGTGGAATGTGGAACATGGAACTTGTGTAACCTGTGCCTAGCTGGGGAGAGAAACCAGAGAAATAACTCCGTTTCCTTCCTTTCTCTTACTGATTTCACATGCAATCACTGTGCAACGTGTTCTCTGGTCTTCAGACAGGCTCCAAGCTGCTGTTTTGAGGGACAGCCTCTGGCTGGCATGGATTCAGGGATACTACCTTTGCAAAGCACTTGGACAGTGGGAAAGTTCACCTGTGTGGGGCTGCCCCGAGCAGGTGAGCCGGGACCAAAGCCACCAAGAATTGCCTCCTCCTGATTGATGTCACCCATCTTTTGGGGCAGCTATAGGAGTTTCGGGGAGAGAAGGGCTTGGCAATAATCTCCCTGCTTGTTTTCCTTCTCGACTGTGAGGTATCTCAGTAACAGGCTGGAGAAAACACAACTGTGTTAAGCTCCAGGAGCAGCCCCATTTCCTGGGCACTGTGTGGGGTCAGTGTTACTCCAGGTCTGTCATGGGTGCTGTTCCCAGCACTGGCTACAAGGAGACTTTCCACATCACGCTGTTGCCTTTCTGTGACTCCCACTTGCTGTTAGCTGGCTGGGCTCAGTTGTCCACCCTTATCTGTAAAATGGAATTTTCTAATTTTTAGAGAGGAAACTGACATTGGCAGACAAAGAGCACCCTCAAGATACAGACTATTATTTTCATTATTTTTCACTTCTATAACTTTGACCCTATCAAGCATTTCTAGGGCTCAGATGAAACCACTGATTTTCTTCCTCACCACCAGTTCACTCCAGCTAGTCTGGTTCAAGAGTTGCTAAAAATAAAGTGATAGAGAGAGTGGAAGGGAAGTAAAACTTCAGTTGTCTTTGTACTGTGGAGATTAACAGCATCTACTGCTTGGATTTATTCACTGTTAGAAGCTTACCTGGTCAGTCTCGGGCTCTTTCTCTCATCAAATACCAAGAACAGTGGTAATTTCCAGGGAAGTGGGCTTGGTGTAATGATATTGTGCTTTCTGGAGAGCGGGGCCAGCAGGCCTGGTGTTTCCTCAACTGGTCATTTGCTCCCCTGCTTTTTTCATGGCGCAGCTCTCACAGTTCCTACTGATTAAATCTGGAACTTGAAGAGATGGTTCTTGCATTAACTGTGGCAGGATGCTGTTAAGGAGAGTCCTGTGAAGATTATGGTGATTAGAAGCGTACAAAACACAGGGAAGCTGAGGGCTGGGACTATTTGAGGCTGTTTTGTGACCACAACCTTTTATTCCTTTAAGGTCAGGATTCACGTCTTCCCTGGATGATTCAGGAAAACACACACCAAGTTTTTAAAGCTGTTTTAGGGAAGCTTAGAAACATTTACCCAAAGTGCTTTTTGGATACTTTTAACAACATTTCACTCAAAGAGTGTTTGCTTTTTGAGTTGTTGCTGTTTGCTTGGAAGCTTCTTGGATTCTTGACTGCCCTGCTGGACGCAGCAGGGTGGGAAAGGAAGGAGTTGGGTTGCTCTCCAGCCTGTGCATCCCCACTGTGGTGGCAACAAGAAGGCTTGTGGCAGTGCCTTGGTGCTGGCTCGGGGCTGGCTGGATCCATACTCCAGGTACCTGAGGTGTGGAACAGGCAGCCACATCCCCTGCGAAACTTCCCCACGCACCTTGCGGGCTTGCTCGATGGCAGAACTTGAGGGACGTGTGTTCCTTAGGGGAGGAAATAAAGGTGATTAAGCAGAGTTGCTGCCGTGGCACTGAAGAGCCTCATTTGCCCAAAGACAAATGCCCAGCAAACGCCTTATTAACAGAAACTCCTGGGATTTGTGGGAATCCTGTAGTAACTCCTACAAGAAGGGATGGATTAGGTTCTGGGTGAACTCTGGTGTGTAGATGGAAGGAATCTGGCCCAAGCTCATGATTTAGACGCTGTGCGAGTCCGTTCGCACATCAAAATAGGGTTGTTTCCTCATGAGGATGTCTCTTAATGAAGGTAGAATTTACCAGGTCTTACATCCCAGGAAAGGACTGGGGCAAAGAGCCCATGGCAGTGCAGGGAGAGCGATACCTGGCTTCTCTTAGACTGCTTCACCAGCCTTCAGATGTCTGTGGAAATGTTTGGGGGAGAAAAGCAGCTTGTTCTCAACCTTTTCCTGGCAGCTCCATTCTGCAGTCCTGTCCTGGGGCTTGCTGACCCTACATCCTTAAAGGATTGTGCCATTTTCCTCATGAACGCTAAAAATTGGTAGCTCTTATCCCAGGTATATTCAGGATAATATGAACTGTTATCATTTAAGATGCAATCCTTTGGTTTCTTCACAGCCTTCAGCCTTGCTTTGTTGTGATCTCAGACTGGGATCTGAAGTGATTTTTAGCTTAAAAGCAAAAGTTCTCCTTAGCCATGGTGACTTCTAAAGGAAGTGTGGCCTGAGATAAAGCAGTTTAAAAACTCACCAGGATTAATTCTGCAGGAATGCCCTGCACTAGATCCAGGTTGGGTTTAATTCTTTAACACTGTGCATCAGAGGTGGCTCTATTCCATGTAACTGCTGCAGGTATCTTCCACATTAAAAATTATCCTTAATGGCAGGAATGTTTTTTAGTTATTCCTGTTGGTCCCTGAAGTTCCTGCTGTGCCTGTTTCCAGGCTGGCAGTGCTTGGCTCTACAAAACAGTATTTTGGGGCTTGACCCCTGAAGATGGGGATTAACTCTTCTTGCTCATGTGGTGGCTTTTCTTCCCTGGCCTAAGGTGTGACCATTAAACCATGACATTTATAGGTGAGGTTCCTAAGGGCCTGCTGGGATGTCCTGTGTGTGTGTGCCCAACGTGTGGGGTTTTTAATTGACCCCATGGATCCTAGCTGTGCCAGTTTGACCCACTGAGAGCAGTAGTGGAAGTGAAAGCTTCATTCTATTTAAGGGGAATGGCAGCCCCAAGCCTGACAGGACATTTGGGAACAGGTGACACATCACCACAGCCACTTGCTGAGGGTGGGAGAGACCAACTCTAGCTCCTTCCACTGAAATGGTTTCTCTGTTTTGGAAAATAATAATAAAAAAAAAGGCTGGGGTCACTCAACACCACAAGATGCAGTGGAAAAGGTGCTTTTTCCTGCATGAAATTTAACTGCAAGACTTGAGCAAAAACGTGTCTGCAGCGGAGGGTTGGAAGGACCAGGTGGCCAGGCAAACTGATAGGGAATTGCATCCCAAGTTGCTTGGCATTGCTGGAGCTTCCTGCCTTCTTGTGTGTTCAGGCTGTGCCAGTTTTGTGACGTTTCCCTAGATTATTTCAGTCTAAACATTTTGGGTTAACACAAATCTGCTGTTTTAAACAGCTCAAATTCACCTGCTTGTTTGGATAGAATGAGATCAGAACAGCTTAAGTGTTTGGGAGAGCAGATCTGAAATGGCAGGAGACTCTGGCTGGGAAGCAGCTGGGGCATCACACTGTCCCTGGACCAGCTGGATTCTGAGCTCCAGGAGTTCCAGGCCATCTCCTCTGAGAGCATCAGGCAACGTGCTGAAGTTGCAGCACATATTTTATTCCTGATTTTTCCTCAACCAGGGCTCTGTTGGAAGATTAAGCACAGCATGCATCTGTCAGGGTGGGCTCTGTGGGGCTCTCCCAGCTCCAGGGTCACTTTTCCAAAGCATGGACTACTACTTCCAGAAGGGTTGAACAAGGTCCTGCTTTGGCATGGGGTCACTTTAGGGACCTGCCAGCTGGGAATCTCATGACCTTCTCGTGAGGACTCTGCTGGCTTCACCCAGGGCTGTGTGACCTCATTTAATCTTTTTCATGTATTTAAAATGGGTTTTCCAGCTTGGCACCATGGTGAGGGTGATGCTGGTCTCTTGGGCACAGCCTTGCTGCTGGGCTAGGTTGGGTGAAGGTATCAGATTCCTGATGCTTCCCACTCTTCTCTCGAACTCTGGTTCCTTTTTTTTTGCCCTGTGTAATTCCCCTAGCGTTGCACTGTGGTTCCTTCCCAGTTTCCCAGTGCATGACTCGGATAAGGAAGGGCTTCCCCCTTGCATTGCAAAGCAGCTTAAGGACCCTCCTGCACCTTGTAGAGCAGAGCAGGAAGGAGGCACAGCCTCAGCAAGGTGGATTCTCTGCCTCACAGGGAAGAGATGTCCTCTCTGCGCCATTTCATGGAGATTTGAGTTGGAAATGGGCTGTGAATGGAAGGGAAGGTTCATTTTGGAGGGAGTGTGAGCACTATCTAATGTGAACAATCACTGAACAATAAGGTTTTTTGAATGCAGATCTGTAAATCTCACCTCCAGCTGCTGATCCACCTGCTCATTAGTACTCAGAGTCATAATTGCTTCACAACAGACTGCTTTAAATGTCTATGTCCCTGTGGTAATTGGGGATGGGAGACGGAAGAGTGCTGTGGAAGGGTAGGACGGGCTCTCCTGTCATCTGCACAGCAGGACAGAGCAAATCCCCGTGGCGATCAGGGAAGGAATTGCTTCCCTGGCTTCAGTGTGAGCAGTAGGCTGTAATGGTCTCGGAATGTTTAGTAACATGTCAAGTTTTATTCTACACAGACCAAAAGGGTGGTGGAAATTATTTGGACAGTTTTGTGTTCTAGTGTGCATGTCTCCCCCTCTTGCCTGGATGTTTTTGGGCATGGAACTGATTATAAACCAACAAAACCAAGTGTTTCCGTGTTGGACAACACCTGACTCTCAGCAGGAGCCGACGAGCAGTTGTAACACCGCCAAAGGAACAGTGAGGCAGAGAAGCAGGACCAGGTGATTTGCTCTTGATGTGAAGGTCTTGTGAAACCTCCTATGTTCACCTGCATGGTTGCAGCTCTGGCAGTGAAACTCCACCCTGGGAAGGTATTTGCTTTGACAGCCGGACCTGGGCTGCAGGAGCTGCTGGAAGAGGTTCTGGCAGGAGCGGTCACATGCGGGTTCTCCCCACCCTCTCTGCTCTTGGCTGCTCCTCCTTTGGAGGGAGGTACCGTGTGTCTCCTGCGGTTTCGGCTGGTCCTTTCGTGTCCTGTGCTCCTCCCTGGCTGTTCCGAGGGGACTGTGGCAGGGGAATGCTTGTCGTGCTCCTTCTAACTGGAAATTGAGACATTCCAGGGTGCTGAGGGCTCTTCATTAATCCCTGGACCTGATGTTTGAGTTTTCTTTTAATAACTTACTTCGCTTAGTGCAGCACTCTGACATCTTGGGTGGTAGGCAGCACATAAGTGACATTCCTCAGAGCAACTCAGGAAGGGAGTAGATATAAGGCAAGCTTGGTACTGCTGCCTTCAGCTCTGTTCTCCTTGGAAAGGTGAGGGAATTGCCTTTCATGACACTTGGCCTTCAAATTCCGTCTACAGCCTGTGCTTGGCAAGTGCTTGTGCCTGCCTGGTGAAGTTTGGGAATGCTCTGTTGAGCACAGTGAATACTGCTTGTTAAAATTGAATGTACAACTCCAGGGCTAATGCTCTGGTCCCTGAAGAAAGTGCCTCTAAACATGCAGACAATTTCTCTTGGGTTTCTGGGAGCTTGAAATGCCTTTTTTCCATGGAGCTCTGCAGTGCTCCTGTCTCTAGTGCTGAAGCTGAGGGATTCTGGCTCTGGAAATCCTGCCATGGAGTGGGCACCAGCTGGCTTCACTTAGCTCGTGCACACTGATTTATTTTTTTGCAGGCAGTGCTAGATTCTGCCCATTGTAAGCGCTCCTCTGTGTTCCATCAAATACCCCAAAACAGCAACATCAGGCAAGGCAGGATCAACAGTCCTCAGATTAGTGTTTTGTGCTCTGGTTCTGCTTCAAAAGGGTTTTTTTGGAGTTGGGGGTGGGGTTTTTTGTTTGGTTTTTTCACATGTCCCTTCCCGCCTCCGTGTCCTTCTTGTGCTGTTCTCCAGAGACTCCTGTGCAGTAGGTGGAGCACAGGCCTGTATTGTGTCGCTTTCCTGTGGAGTTGTTGCTCTTGGCCAGCTTTGCTGGCCTTATTTATAGAAGGAAAATCAGAGAGGGGAAAATCTAGCACATCCAGCTGCTGGAACGAGTCTGGTGATTCCGGGGTGCGGACAGTTGTGAATGTCAGCCCAGTGGGCTGGAAGGTGTTTGTGGTCATGTCATGACTTGTGTCCAGCACCAGATGCTTCCAAATGAAGATGAGAAAATGTAGGGAAGCGGTTTGTGTTCATGGACAAAGCTGTGATACTGCAAAATTAAATTAGTATGTGGCTGAGGGAACTGGGGGGACTCAACCAGGAGAAAAGGAGGCTCAGGGAGGACCTTTTCACTCTCTCCAGCTCCCTGACAGGCAGGTACAGACAGGTGGGGGTCAGGCTCTGCCCCTGGAGAACAAGGGACAGAACTGGAGGAAACAGCATCAAGTTGTGCCAGGGGAGGTTCAGGTTGGACATCAGGAGAAATTTATTCATTTAAAGAGTTGTCAGTCCCTGACACAGTCTGTCCAGGGCAGTGGTGGAGTCCCCATCCCTGAAGATGTCCAAGGAACAACAGGACATGGCACTCAGTGCTCTGGGCTGGTGACAAGGTGGGGGTTCTTCACAGATTGGATTCAAGGATCTTGGAGGTATTTTCCAGCCTTAATGATTCTGAGGTTCTGTAATCTTTGTCTCATCAGGAAGGCCCTTACCAGTTTCCCTTTGCCCTGTTTGTGTTGGGAAGCCCACTTGTGTCTCCCCAAGCTGATGTGAGGGCTCAGTGGGAGCCACAGAGAGAGTCTTGTCCCCTTTTCTGCATGAATGTGTGCCACCATTCCCAGTGTGGAGTGGGTTGGTGGGAGATGGGAGCTGTTACCTACAGCACAGAAGTAATTCTTTATTCTTTTCCTTCTTTTCTGTGCAGCTGAAGAGGTGGATCATGCCCCAGGTGATGCCAGCATGGGGGTAGATGTTTTGGAATCAGGTGACACCACACCTCCTACAAAGAGGAAAAGCAAGTTCTCAAGCTTTGGCAAGATTTTCAAACCCTGGAAGTGGAGGAAAAAGAAAAGCAGTGACAAATTCAAAGAGACTTCAGAAGGTAAAGTAACAGGAGCTGGGTGGGTGTTCTTTCCTCCATCCATCTGAGAAGGGCTTGCTGTCACAAGCCTGAGTGCTGACATGTGCAAGAACCAAAATGGGACTTTGGTGATGGGCTGGCACCTGCAATCTCTCTGGAAAGACCTTGCTATAGAGCTGTAGTTTTAGACAGATTAATTCCTTTCTTTCAAGGAAGCTCCCCAAGCAGCTGTGAGGAGGGAGGGTTTGCTCCACAATCAGCAGTGCAGTGTGAAATGCAGGTCTGAACATGCAGTTCCTTCTCTCTCTCCTCTTAATCCATGCAAAACCACTGAAATTTGAAGCCCTTTTATTTCCTCTAGAGAAGCTCTTTAAAAGAAAAAAAAAATCTTCTTGAACTTCAACCTTGCCCTGTTTTCTGAGTGCTTTTTTTCGATTTAATATCAGTTTTAGAACGAAAGATTTCTATGCGAAAGCCAAGAGAGGAGCTGGTAAAAAGAGGGGTTCTGTTGGAAGAGCCTGAGCAGGGTGAGTCTGCAAATGAACTCGTGTCTGTGTCTGTGTGGCTGATCTTCCTCTGGCCAAACCTCACCCTTGGGAGACAAATTTAAGGGCTTTCTGCTGAAGTGATTCCTGTCTGCCTTACCCTTTCCAGTGCTCTCTCTTGTCTGCTTTCCCAACTGGGAGGAAGGCAGCCTGCTCAGGGAGGAAGATGATGCTGTGGAAGTGCAGTGCCTGTCTGGGACACCTTTCTGCAGGGAGGGAGGGCTGTGCTGTGGTCACTTCCCATCCCGTCCTTCTGTGTTCTGCTCCAGATACCTTGTGCTGTCCTGCCAGCCTCTGCTGTCACACTGTCACTCACCATCTCCTGCTGTTCCAAATGGGAGAGGTACTGCCCCTGGGGCTCAGGTTGGGAGAAGAATCAGAAATGGATGAATTCTGAGCTGCTTGGGTAGGGGCATATCTTCTAAGAGATGTTTCATGGTATGGTGTCATAGTCACCACTAGGCTTATTAAAGTTTGTGCTGCTGTCTAGGAAGTCTTATCCCCTTTTCTTTCATCTTGATGTCTCCAAGTTAGGATCATGCTGCCAAAATAAGTTGTCAGATCACCATCCAGTCACCTGACTGGGATTTGTGTGATGTGGAAAAGCGATGAGGAAAGCTGGGTCATGTAGTTCCTGTCTCCCTTGCCGAAAACTTCAGATAACCAGATGCAGTTACTGCCATAAAAATCTCTGGCTCATCCCTTGAGTTTCAGCCCTGGCTGGGGAGGAAATTCCCTCTTGTTGCTGTTTGTGCCTGCTGCATTTCAGGGAAGGGCAGTGAGGGAGCGAGGCAGCGCTGTCTACCAGCTCCTCACGGGAACCAAGGCTGTTTCTTGTGGAAAAGAAATCCTGAGAAGCTCCTGAATAACATCAGCTTAGGGAAGGGGAGGTAGTACTTTGAAGGGAGAGGAAGGGTGAGGAGAGCAGTGGAATAAATTACCAAAAATCAGAACAGCGGAGTATGGATGCCACACACTCTAATTCCTTCAGAGATGGCAGACTGAATTGAAAAAGATTTTTAATAAAATGGGTGATGTATTTATTCAAGTTTTCTTGAGTTGAAAATCAGACCAAATGGGCAATTTCCCCTTAGAGGTGGATGCTGAGTCGTCTTTTGAGAGTAATACTGTCAAAAATTTGTCCTGTCAGGGTAATTACTGAGAATGGTAGAGTATTTCTTCATGAGGATTAGGAGTTTCAGGACCCTCAAAAGCATGGGTTGGATTGGATGTGTTTTTTTCCAAAAAGAGGTCTTGCTTCTAACACTGGGAACCTCCATGCTAGAATTTGTAAAAGCAAAAATAGTCAAAGTGAGCTACATAAAATTCTAGAGCTGTGTCATTACATCTGATTAAAACAAAGGTGAAGTGAGGAAATCTGTCTTGCTGATGTTTTGGGTTGAGCAGTGATTTTTGTGCCAAATTCAGGGTAGAAACAAGGAAAACAGAGTTGCTTCCACTACTCTGAAGACTTTATGAAAGTCTGTTATTGCACGTGCAGTAGATGACTTGGCTCATGTTGGAATCCACACTGCAGCAGGGAATTGGTGACTGCTCCCTGATGGAGGGTGGATACAAAAGGTGCTGGAGATTTATGACTTCAGTTACAACTTCCTTGTGCTGCAGCACAGCACTGGGCACACTGATCTGTAACACAAGAGCAAGGGCAGGACAGGGAGAAGAAAAACCCTCGATAGCATACAGTGCTGTGTTTTACTCATTGATAATGAAATCAAGGGCTCTCAGCTCCAGCTGGTTGGGTTGCTGTCCTGTCCTGTGCAGAAGGTGCTGAAGACCAGCTGTTTCAGAAGCCAGAAAGAAGTTGGTGTGGCTTCATGGTGGTTGAGTCAGCTCAGCCACCTCTCCTCTCCCCTGGCTTCTGAGTGTTTTCTCTTTGCTTTTCTTTCCTCCTGTCCCCTTGCAGATGGTGAAGAGCCAGAGAAGCTGAACCCACCTGCACTGAAGAATGGCCACACTGTCCCCATTGGGGGCCCCGGGGTCTGTAACCTGCCCAGCCAGGAGGAAGAGGCCACGAAGCCATCCAGCCTTAAGAAGCCTGTTCCAGTGGAGGAACCAAAGAAGAGGCAGGGTAAGAAACCAGATGTGTGTAAAATCAGGGCTTCACATTATCCTGTAACCAGTTTTGAATTCTCATCTGATCCTTCCCACCCTCAGTGGGCCCTCCATTGCCTTAAACTGAGCTGCCTCCCTTTGCAGGCTCCTCCAGCAGCCACCCTGGGCCTGAACTGGAATCACCTCAGGAGCCACATGTTCCCAGACAACCTCTGCTTCCTCCAAAAAGACCTCCCTCCACTTCTCAGGAGGCAAACGAAGTACAGGCAAAGGATCCAACACCTGCCAGCAGCACTGCAAGAACTCCCCCCTTCAGCACAGCCCCCACAGCAGCAAAGACAGTCAGTTCCACAGCTGCCCCTTCCCCAGCCCCCAGGACTCTGCTCCCTGCTCCTGCCAGTGCCAGTACTACTGCTCCCACCAGTACAACCAGCACAGCTCCTGCCAAACAGCCTCCTGTCCCTCCTCCCAAACCCGTCAACAGAAATAGCAACTCACTAATAGGTAAGTGACCCCAAAAGCTGGTTTTTGTACTGTGAGATGTTCTGGAGCCACTGCTCCAAGACTCCCTTCCCTTCATAAGGGAAGATTTTAGTTGCATCAGAATGTCTGACCATCTTTCCTGAATAGTCCAGTTTAAACTCAAATCTGCCAGTGTTTAGCCAGGACACACGCTTTCTGGGAACAGTGTAATTGCTGGACTCTTCTGCTGTGAGCTATCCAGTTTGTTCCCAACAGCTATCTGCAGGAAGGAATCCCTGCCTGCCTGTTCTCTGTCAGCTCTAAGTGTCTGAATGTTGATACTTCACTGGAGGCTGGGATTCAGCTGGGATTGAGGAATGGTGGATGAGGTTTGGTGGTTAGTGACAATTCCTTCTTTCAGCTGCTTTCTTGGAAAAAAACCAACCAACCAACCAACAACAACAACAAAAAACCCACCAAAAATCCACATCACAACAAACAATGTCTGGTGTGGCTGTCACTGCCAGGCCATGTGGTTTCCACTTAGGGCAGAGGCCAGGAGCTGGCAGGGATAATTCAGACTTCCCTGGTTATAATCAGGCACCTTCTTTAAGATCTGTGGCTGGACTATTGATATATGAGTCTTGTCCCATGGATAAATCAGCTCAACTCTAATTTGAACTGAATCTTCCCATTTAGAGAATGAAATGTTTTTATCTCAGTATCTTTTCTAAACAGAAGATTTGGCGAGAGTTTCTTAAAGCTCATTCAATCTCTGTTCTCTGTGGGAGTTCTGGGGATCTTAAAGACACAGTTTTGAGAGTTGAGATGACTTCCACGCAGCCATGGCCTGTTGGCATTTCAGGCACTTCTTTCACAGACACCGCTTAATCTTTGGACGAGGTTAGCACAGATCAGGAAGGAGGCTCCTGGGAAGATCAATCTGACATGTCTGCAGTGTTATCACAGAAACTGGAGGTGTTACACAGGTGTGGTTTGAGAGGCAGTGCTGGATGTCCAAGTTGCTCTCTGAAACAGCCTGGGCCAATGCTTTCAGTGTGCAAGCAGTTTTCTGCTCTGCTTGGGGCTCACGTTGCTCTGGCAGGTTTTGCAAGTGACCTTGGTATGGTATTAACAACCCCCATGTGCCAGACCAGCTTGATTAGCCTAACCATGCCTGAGCACTCCATGAAATACCTTCTTGTTTTCTTTAAGCCGCTTGCACACATTGCAGGTGGCATTTGAAATGCCCCAGCTCTAATTGGAGGAGGTACTTGTGGAACAAAAAATGTGACTGGAAACAGTAGTGTAGCCAATATGTTTAGAGCCATCCTGCCTCTTCCCAACAGCTTGGGCTGGGGTGGGAGCACCTGCGGGGTGTGCAGGGGAGGAGAGAACTGGCAGTTCTGGGTATGAAGGTAGATGTAGAGGAGGCTCCACAGCCCTCTGGTCTGGCATGATGGAGCTGGAGTTGTGGTGTTGCTGTGTGAGCCTTGTCTTGTTGAACAGCAGGAGTGGAATTGGCTTTGTGAGTTCTCCACGGGTCTTTGGTGCCTGCTCTGACTGCAGAGGTGTTCTTCTGTGCCACTGTTACAGCCTGAGGCTTGGGAAGGAGTTACTGTGGAGATCACCCCTTTGTCTGTCCCCAAGATGCTCACTCCCTGAGCAGTTCTGGTGTCTCAAACAGCAGCTTCCTTCTGCCAGCTCCTCACTCCCTTTCAAATTTTGCTCTTACCCAGAGGTGCCTCAAGCCTGGTCCTGCCAGGCTTGGAGCACTGCTCAGGAGACACTGGAGTCTCTTGGGTGGGACCTGAGGGCACTCTGTGTTTTGCACAATCTGGCCCTTAATCTACAAGGGGAAAGTCTAAAAATGCTAAACATCTCACAAATGTGCCCACCTCTCTGCAGTTATGTGGCCTTATCTTGGGAAACTCTCCCACTTTCAGCACCCTCTTGTGGTGTCTGCTGCCTGCAGCTGTGCTGATTTTTGCCTCTGAGCAAAAAAATAAGACTTTAAGACTTCTTGAGTCTTCCGAAGAAGTTCTTTAATGTGCAGCGGAGCCGTTAACACAACTGGAATCCAGGGTGTCCTGGATGTCTTGGATTCCTTTTATGCTGTAAATACAGCCATAAAGTGCCCACATAACTGCATTCCTGGGCGGGCTCCTGTGCTGTCTTTCAAGGGCTGGTGCCATTTCTCTCTCTTTGAAACAGCAGGATGCACAAACCTGTCTCCGCCTGCTTGTTTTTGGCTGCTCTCCCGAGTCTTACCTTTGCTGCTGGAAGGACAAACTAGGGCCTTGTAACCTGGCTATTTCTGGTATGATACTCCAGTAATAAGTAGCAGAGAATGCTTAGTCCAAGGCTCTGAGTGCGTTGCCGTGCTTCTTCCACACTAGTGAAGGTTATCTGGAAAATACCCCGTTAAACATTGTGGCTTTTGTGTTTTTTATTTTCAGCTGAACTTTCCCAAGTAATGACCAGTGGTACAGCCTTGTCCAAGCCTTCCCCTCCTCTCCCTCCGAAGAGAGGCCTCCTGCCTAACAACACGTCAGAGGCTGTCACCTCTAAGCCCCCAAATGACAGGACAGTGACAGCGAGTCGCCCTGCACCGATTCCACTGCATGTGACCTCATCTTATCCACCACCTTTGCCCTCACCGCCGCTGCCCACTCATGTACCCCCTGAACCTCCACGTGTGGCCCTGTCCACCTCCACCCCTGTTCCAGACCCACCGCACTCCCTGGACCTGCCCAAGGAGATTCCTCCTCCTCCTCCTCCTCCACCTCTTCCTGAAGACTTCAGGTCCATGGAAGTGTTGAAGAGGACAGCAGAGCAAGGGTTTGGTGAACCCCACATGCTGCCTCGCCTGCCCCAAATACCACTGCACATTCGTATCCAGCAGGCTCTGGCCAGCCCTCTGCCTGTCACCCCACCTCCTGAGGGGTCCCACAGGGCTCACTCCTTGCTCTTTGAGAACGATGGTTTTGGAGAAGACAACGGCACCCTGGGCAGGACAAGATCCCTGCCTGTCACCATTGAGATGCTCAAAGTGTGAGTATGTGTGCCGGCTCTCCCAGCTCCTGCAGCACTGTGATGGTGGAGACAGCTCTGGGCAGGGCTTAGGTCTCTGCTGAAACCATTTTCCCTGTTGGCCAAATCTGTGTTTCAGGCTCTTAAGAGCCAGAGCATCTTCCCCATGAAATTACCTCTGGCTTTGGGATTTTATTGTTCCCAAAGGGAAATGGGTTCCAGACTACAAACACAGGCTGATGCCAGGAATCCAGGACCAGACTGTCTGTAACTGCACCAAGACGAAACAAGGTCTCCGATTCCATCCATCTGTGGCCTTCCTTAGCCTTTCATTTTGCTAAACATAAGTGGGAAAAGGACTGTCTTGTGTTATAGCAGAGCTGAATCTCCAAGTCACAAAGTAGTGGGGTCAGAGGGCAGTTTGGTTCTGCAGAACCTGCCTCTGTCATTTCCTTGGCCAGAACTCCCTGTGCTTTGAAGAGAGGGGACAGTGCAGGATCCTGCAGTGGCTCTTGCACCTTGCACCTCTGGTTTCTGGGTCTCCCTGCGGAGAGCTAAGGGCATATTGATTCTAGGGATATTCCACAGGCCCTGTGCCAAGTGTTCAGAGGTGTAATAGCATGCTTCTCGTTAGTCCAGACGATGAGGAAGAGGAAGATGATGACCAGGAAGAGGAACAGAATTCAGGTCCTCATGTGTATATTGGAGATGTGCCATCTGTCACAGTCATCCCCAAACTGGTACCCCAGGTCCTCCCGGAGGAGCAGGAAGGAGACGAAGGGATGAGCGACTCTGACTCGGAGGGGCCCATCCTGTATAAAGATGATGAAGATGAGGAAGAAGATGAAAGCCATAACAGTAAGGCTTTGACATTGCAGGTGGCATTTTTATTGCTGTGCTGAACTCGTGCCTGGTTGCACTGAGATCTGGTTTAAAGCACTGGTTCCCACAGCACTCCAAAGCAGCTGGTTCTTGGTTGCATGATGTAGTACATGTCCTCTGCCTTGCTTTTTCCAAGGCTCTGCAGCCAAACCTGTACACTTACCTGCTGAATGCACCCCTTCAGTTGCAGATGGCTCCTGTGACAGCCTGTGCTGTCCCAGCCCCTCAGGTAGGACAGCATTAGGTGAGCATGTGGTGTCACACAAAAGTGCTGGCTGCTGCTGCTGTGCAGTGAGTGCAGAGCTTGGGAAGTGGAAGGAGAGAGGACAGCTCTCCCTCAGGGACAGCACAACTCCCAGGGGCACAGGGCTGGGATTGCTGTGGCTTGCTCGGTAGCCTTGAGCTGCATCCTGTTGCTCTCCCTCCCCACAGGCACGCTAGCCAACAAAGTGAAGAGGAAAGATACGCTCGCTATAAAGCTGGGGAACACAGCTGCACCACAGGAGGAGAAGAGCGTCTTCCCTCGGAAGAGCAAGGAGGAGTGGAATGAAATCCGTCACCAGATTGGGACAACGCTGATCAGGTACAGATAATGATGATGATCAGTGTGAGCTGCCAGCACAGTGTGTGCGGAGTGGGATTGGACAACATTGGTGCCTTGTCCATGCAGATTGTGCTGGAATAGTGTGGGTGGTTGGGCACGGCAGCTGGAGCAGGACTGGGAGGTTAAGTGTTGCTGTTCCTCCTTCATTAGAAAAGTTGGGAGTTCTTCCTGGAGTTGAACAATATCCCTCTGACAGGTCCCTGTTTCTAGAGGTTAAGGGACTGAGAGGGGAAAATCTCAAGGATTACAGACATGTAAAATAACAGATGTGGATAAAAAGGTGTGGATGGATGCAGGGTGAGTGCTGGTGGTGGATGAAGCTGTGTCTAGTGGCAGTCCAGGCTCTGCTGTCTGAGCTCCTTGCAAAGCTGATTCTGAGCTGGAGAGCCCATAGCCCTTCCCAAAGCTGTGCCAGTGGCCAAGCAGCTGTTTGAGCAGAGCGTAGTGTAAAACAGGGCAGCAGCGATCCTCAGTGGTGAGTGAGGAGCATGGAGGAGGCTGTCTAGTGCATTGAAACCAGGCAGTTTTATCCTTCATCTGCTACTGATGAGTGACCAGATAGAACATTCTGTACTTGTCACACTTCTCTTCAGGCGACTGAGTCAGAGACCAACTGCAGAAGAACTGGAACAGAGGAACATTCTCCAGCGTGAGTAGCACTTCTCTGGTGGTCCTGACAAATACCATAAATTTGCCTTTATCATCTTAATCTATCAGGTGGAGGTAGTTTTAAATTGAAAGAGATTTAGATTAGATGTTAGGAACAAATTCTTCCCTGTGAGGGTGGTGAGGCCCTTGGCACAAGTTGCCCAGAGAAGCTGTGGCTGCCCCATCCATAGAAGTGTCCAAGGCCAGGTTGGATGGGGCTTGGAACAATCTGGGATAGGGGAAGGTGTCCCTGCCCATGGCAGGGGGTGGAACTGGCTGATCATTGAGATCCCTTCCAACCAAACCCATTCTGGGATCAAATGATTATGGACAGAATGGCTGTCCCCATGCCTGCCACCTCAGAGAAGAGTGTGTAGGCTGGTTCAGACTCTGCTGTTATACAGCAAAGACTGTGAAAGGTGTTTTTGTTTGGGCTGGACTTTTGTGTTCTAGACATTACAGCATTGCCTTGCATGATCTCTAAAGCAGCAGTGCATCACGAAGTCAGGACTGTTTCTCTTGGCCATATCTTGTTCTGCAAAAGTTTTAAATAAACATGTTGAGGAAATAGGAATGTCAGTTCAGGAAGTTTCCATTTAAAATATTTATCTGTGCTGTTATTTTCTTTTAAACTATAATAGCTTTGTGAAGGGGCAAGCTGCACAGTGGCTTGGGTGTATTTTGGCAATATGGCCATTAATTGTTGACGTGAATGAGTCATTGGTGCTGTGTAAGGGGCATATTTGCCCCTGCCAGTTCAGGAGGTGACACAGGGTATTTGAAAGCACTTTTCAAAGCCTGATGCTTACATGAAAAATGTTTTTTTTCCCCTTGGCAGCAAAAAATGAAGCTGACCGTCAAGCTGAGAAGCGCGAGATCAAGCGCCGGCTCACCAGAAAGGTACTGCTGGCTCCCGCGGTGACGGCCACCTGGCAGGGCTGCCGGGCACGGTGGCAATGAGCGCGTTGTAGGTACCGTGCTGTGGGCAAAGTCACAGGGCTCTTGTGTAAGTGTGCCCAGTGCCCTCGGACTGCAGTGACTTTGGAATGTGGACTGTCACCCATGCTGAGCCATTGCACCAGGGCCATGTTTTTGTCAGTGACAGATCTGAGCTGGCAGCGAGCGTAACGAGTGAGATGAGAACTAAATTTGGCACCTGATACTTGAAAGGTTTTCTAGCCTGGCTGTTCTAACACAGTGCTTCAGCAGCCACCACTTTACACCAGGCTCCCTAAAATCCATTTCTAAAGTAACAGCAGTGTGGGAGCTGAGCAGAGTAACATCTGCTTTTAGCTGTTACATCCAAGTTACTTGTGATTGTTACTCATGACTGGGAAAGGCTTCCCCAAGGCCCGCGGGTGTGAAGTGTGAGTGCTGCCATTGCTGAAGCTGTGTTTAGGGGTGTCGTGCAGGGCTCACCCTTGTAGCAGCTGTTCCCATGCCCCTCATGTTATTCTCCATGACAATGTGGCCCAGGTTCTGCCCTAGCCTGGCTTTGTGATCCCAGTGGGAGTATCCAGTCTGTAAGAGGTTTACCTCTTCCCTTGCAGGCTGCAAGCAGGATCTGGTACTGTCTGTGCTTAAGGCACAGTGAGGGAACTGGTTTTCGTTTTGCTTGGGGTGCTTAGTCCTGGATCTGCTTTGTGGACAAGGCTCAGACTAACCTCCTTTGTTTTTTCCTGGTGTTCAGCTTAGCCAAAGGCCTACAGTGGCAGAGCTGCAGGCCAGAAAGATCCTGAGGTTTAATGAATATGTGGAAGTAACAGATGCTCAGGACTACGACCGGCGAGCAGATAAGCCATGGACAAAGCTGACACCAGCTGATAAGGTAACTGAGAGTGTCCTGTCCCCAGATGGGAAGAGGAGCCAGACCAGGGTGACCCACACAAAAGGGTGTGAGCCAAGGAGCTTTGCTCTGTTCCTCTGGCTTCACCTCTTCATCTTTCCCTCTGCCACCCCACCTGTGTCACTTCACTTGCATGTGCAGTCCCAGCTCTGCTTCCTGCTGCCTCATGGCAAGGTGAAGGCCAGGTGGGCACAGTCTGAAGGCCACCATGGCTTCTGCCTCAGCTTCTGAGTGATGTAAGAATCATAAAATCATGGAATCATTAAGGTTGGAAAAGCCCTTGAAGATCATGGAGTCCCACTGTTTACCCAGCACCACCATGTTCACTAAACCATGTCCCCAGGTGCCCCATCTGCACATTTTTTGAATACTTCCAGGAATGGTGATTCTACTACAACCCTTTGCATGAGGAAATTTTGCCTTGTATGTCATCTAAACTTCCTCTGGGTCAACCTGAGGCAGTTTCCTTGTTCTGTCACTTGTTACCTGGGAGAAGCGACCAACCCCCAACTGTCTTGACCCTCCTGTCAGGGAGTTGTAGAGAGTGAGAAGTTCCCCCCAGCCTTCTTTTCTCCAGGCTCAGCCCTCCCACCTCACCCAGCTGCTCTTGGTGCTTCAGACCCTTCCGCAGCCCCATTCTCTTTTCCTGACACAGCAAGGATACTGGGTACTGGTCACAGCAATGCCGTTCCCTGCAGGCTGAAGAAGCTTGGCAGGGAACCATTTGTCCTTGTCCTCCTCGGCCACCTCTGGGACTGCCCAGCCCTCATCGTGGAGGGGCAGATTAAATTCAGCTTGGTGTTAATGGACTGTGAACGCTGGGGTGGCTGCTCCAATCTGAGCCCTTTCCTTTCCAAAAAAATCTCCCTCTCTGTGCAGGCAGCCATCAGGAAGGAGCTGAATGAGTTTAAGAGCTGTGAAATGGAAGTGCATGAGGAGAGCAAGCAGTTCACGAGGTGAGAGTGTGTTAACATAAGAGTTTTGGTCTTGTTAGAGCTATCAAGGCTGCCCTACAAGGACAGTGCTCAGTGACAAAACACTAAAACACTAGAAAAATTATTTGTATAGCAGTTTGAGATTGAATGTCCATTTCTGTCTCGGTCCTGGGGGGTGACCGGAGCAGTAGCAGACACAAAGTCGGTTGTTTTTCCTTAAACTGGGGCTTCCATCCTAGAGGTTCAGTGACCAGTGTCTTGTTTGAGGTGTATCTGAAACTAGTGTGAAGCTGCAGCTGGAGCTTTTCTGGGGCTAGAGATGTGCAGCCACAGCCACAAAACAATTTGCTGAGTTACCTTGGATGTAATCTGTGTAGTCACCTCTGGATCATGGCCCAAGTGATTCCTTTCCCTCCAACTCTGTGTGGCAAAGTTGAGTGCAGAGCACAGGAGGTGAAACTGTTTGATATTCTTAGCTTCCCTGAGGGCTGAGAGTTCTGAGATAAATCAGTTTACTCTCTTGGGCCATCTGTAGTACCCGAGTAACCATTTAACCTGAGTTCCAAGGATAACACTCAGATTTTTCCCTTGGCTTTCAGATACCATCGACCGTAATATTCCAAGGAGGGAGCAAGAAACCCAGGAGGACTCGAAGTTCTCTGCATCCCTCTCCTAGGCAATACAATGAGGGTGGAACCTCAGCTCTTCCAAGATTTGCCTTCCAAACATATTCAGAAAAGGGCTTTCGGCCAGAGAAGGGGAATCCTGTCTGAATGTAGCGTTTCACTGGAACAAACACATCTCTCATGCCATCAGGCTGGAACTGACTCTATACCTCGTGTGGCTCAGCAATATGACTCTGCCAGGAGACCGTGCCCAGGGGAACGACCCCTTCCTTCCCAAGTTGTACAGACTTGTCTTGGGGCGTCCAATTCCTCATTTCCTCCTCCTTTCCATGAGGAAGGGAGATTTTAAAAAAAGGCAGCTCTGTTGGGAAGCTGAGGAGAGCATGTGCTCAGAAGCATATGTGTGTATATTAGCTGTGTACAGAGAACCCTGGCAGACAACTGACATGGCACTCGTTATTTTTTGGGGGGTTGTGGTTTTTTTCTGTCATGTCCTTAATGCCCTGAATCACTACTGACCAACAGTTTGTTGTCCTGGAAGGGAATTGTATAGATATTAACATATGCTGCATTTTTTTAAAAAAAAAAAAAAAAAAAAAAAGAGAAAAAGAAAAACCCAACAGATGTATAAAATATTTGCTCTGCACTCTCTCACACTTGCTGTGATCTTAATAATAGATCTTGAGCTATTTGGGCTTCTTTAACAAATTACACAACCAGGAAAAATGACTGTTGCCTTTTTAAAATTTTTTAATTTGGGGAAACTGTGAGAGTAGTCAGTCCTTTTTATTGTGGCTTTCTCTCAGATGTTTTTTACTCTCCCAAATCAGGGTTGAAGCTTGCATTTTTCTCATTTTTACAGCTAAACCTAGTGGAAACTTGATAGTTTCGCTGTGTGGGTCAAAAGGAGGGGAAGAATAGGTTCAAAAAGTGACCTTAAAAAGATGGTATTTCTCTTCTGAGAGAAAAATTCTTCCTCAATGCGGGTTAAAAAAAAATCTGGTAGGGCCACTGCTGTATTATGCACAAAACTAAATTGTGTGAGATGCCACTTGTGCAGGGGTTCCGGGGTGGGGGGGGGAGGGAGAGAAGAACTTTGTCTTGTTCACAGAGCAGTGTGGCAACACGCCGGCCATGGCCCAGCATCTGCTGGGGGCTCTTCCCTCACAGCATCCCCTGTACAGCCGCCATTACATTGTATATTAGTCTCCTCAACAACAGATTTTAATTATTAAATAAAAGTATTTTAGAATTTTTTTTCTTACACCCTGCTTTTGTGATCGTGTCTTTTCCAGTGATCTCAGTAGGAGCGTGACCGGCGGCTCCTGAGGGGATGGAGGGCGGGTCAGCCATGGCGGCCTCTCCTGAGGCCGCAGCTTTTCGCGCCCTTCCGACGGCGCGTGTGCCAACTGCCCTTCCAGCCATTGCGCATGCGCGTCTGGCCCCGCCCCTTTCGCCAGGCTTTGCCCCCCCCCGGCTCCTATGCCCATATACGGTTTATCCCCGCCCCTCTCGCGGGACGTGCGTGCGCATTGCAGCCCCGCCCCTGTGCTCTATAAAAGTCGCCGCGCGGGGAGCTTAGGCCTCTTTCACCGTGAGGAGCGGCGGCGTCTGAAGGTAAAGTTCACTTTTACCCTTTTTACCGTTTTTTTCCCTTTCTCTTGCTGTAGCGTGAGGCCCTGCTGGCCGCACAGCCCCGCGCTGTCAGCGGATGCCCGCTCCACCCCCATTTGGACGCTGAAATGTGCCGTGAGTTACACGTGGCTGTGGATGCTGCAGGGTCACCCCGCGCCACCTCAGCCGCCCCTCAGAGCCGTTTCCTTTTTCTGCAGGTTCCACGAAAGCCTGTTAAGCTCGGTTTGTCCAGCCTGCTCCAGCGTGAGTATCCGTCATGTGGCCACGCCGCGTGGTCGGCGGAGTTGGGATGCTCGGGGCCTTGGTGGGGTCGCGGTGGTTATAAATGTCTAAAACAAAGGTCCGACGTGGATATCCGGAGAAGTCGCTCTCTCTCGGCTCTGTCCGTGTGGCGCATGGGAGCGCAGGCCCTCGGGCCCGTGACGTACAGTCCCTTTCCACGACGTTGGAGAGCAAGCCGGGCCTCGAGCCTGCAGCCTGCATATTCCTACTGCTTCTCTGAGCCTTTGGGCCGTGACAGAGGAGACAAACCATGCAGGAAACACTGGCACGCGGGGTGGGACGGGGCACATGTGCGGAGCTGGGAGGGAGAAACAGAAAAAAAAGCTCCTGAGCAAATCCTTAAAGTACCTTTTTTTAATTTCCAGTGCCAGAATTGAAAAAGTTAGTGTAAAGCACGGTTTTTGAAGGTAATAACTTCGTTTAAAATGTAATATTGTGTGTAGTTACAAAAATGTTTCTAAAATAATTAGACGGACTTAGTGATTAAATTCCAACCCAGACAATATAGGTGGTTGTAATGAAAGGTCATATCGCAAGCTCCTAGTTTTGACGATTGTGTTTGATTTTGATACATGGGGGAAAAAATTATTCCTGACTCCTTAAAGGGAAAAAAAGCCATAAATTTCACCAGACAAAAAAAAAAATCGCTAGAGGTAGATTTGTTTACTGAAGTTAAAGCTCTCTTTGTGTAATGTGGGGCATGAGAAAAAAGCTGGGAAAAAAATACCTTTCTTTCCTAAAATTTTGCAGAAACTGCTGGGGCAAAGTGATAAAGAAAAATCCGCCTTTAGTGGGATAGGGTGAGTATATTAGTCTGCCCAAGTTAGGTGGTTGACCAAGTCCTGTTGGTGCACTATGTGACTAACAGAGGGATGGAACTGGGGATGCGTGAATTTAGTGGTCTTAAAGCATGTGCTTGGAGCACGAAAAATAGCGTGTGTCCCTGGTCCCTTGGTGAGACAAGCACTTAACTGGAGCAGGGCCTGGAGTTACATGCATCATGGGTGAGCTGCACAGCAAGGAAAGACAATCCACAGGATGGTGGGATTGGCTGAAGTGCAGCTGGAAGGTCAAGGGCAGGTGTGGGGTTGGCTGGTCCAGCAAGGAGCTGCTTTTAGAACGCTTGAAACTGGGGAAGGGGGGGTGGGGGGCATAAGGGATAAGTAGGTAACACTTGTGCTCTCCTGTGGACTACACTTAAACCCCTTCCCATCGATTTGACCTTGATATTACAGGGAAGGTGATACTGAAAGTGGGTGGATTATAGGATGTGTGTGGAAGCAGCAGTTGGTGTGTTTAGGGCCTGAAACACAGCTCTCACTCTCGTGTTAATGTCTAAATCTGTACCTGTCTACGGTAGACAACTCAATAAACTGAACTTGCTTTGGCTTGGTGTGTGTTTTTGGTGAGTGATCTGAATATTAAGGAAAACTTAATGCTCTGGGGTGGTGCCTCTCTCTCATGTAGAAATATGATTCTTGTGTGCTGCTGACCCATCTCGGAAAAGTAAAGTGTGTAGAAATGATCTGTGGCACTCTGTTTGGGCTGGATTAGGAGGAGAGCCATACCTTCAGTCCAGGTTTGGATCATCTCAGGGCACAAAGCCCTTCGTGTCATTAAGGGCCAAGTCAAGAAGGGTTAATGGAGTCTGTTACCCCTTGGGGTGTGGCTTCGGGGGGGGAAGCGGGGAGGGGGATCAGACATAATTCCCATAGCCTTTTAAAGGGAGGGGAGTGCTGCTGATGGCTTGGTTTAGGGGAGGTGCTGGTGGGGATTGGGTGAAACGGGCATCAGCAGCTTGCCGGACATCCTATCCTTGGCCATGAAGTCCCCCGGGAAGGGGTCAAGGGATGGCTGTGTATCTGCTCATTGAAGTCCCAACATGAGACTGGAATAAATACTCAATAATGAGGCCTCTCTTCAAAGGTTTTCCAATCACATGGGCTGTGGGTGACCCCCGGGGATCAGGGCCTGTAAATAAGCAGATGAGGCTGGTGTACTAGCCAAGATGTTAACTAGGAACTCGATTTTATTAGTAAATTAAAGCTGTTATGGGCAAATGCAGGCCTCCAGACTGGAACAGCAGAATTAATGGAGTAAGGGTGATCACATTGGATGAAAGGGGAACTCAAAAGTTTGCTGTCTTCCAGTTAACCTGAGAAGTTTAGTCTGGTTCCCGTTTCAAGAGTAAAAGTGTATTTTCCACAAAAAGCAGCAGTAGGTTGCTGGAAAAGGTGGTCGTTCAGACTTGCTGGATTTCAATACTCTGTTAACATTGTTCTGTGCATTAAATTACCATTTTTTGCAGCAGCTCTTCCATCACGGCTGGCTGTGGCCTCTCAGGCTGGAGGCATCTGCAGGTTAGAATCAGGATGAGTCACTGGCATTGATTTATTGTGCGGGGGCCAACGTATTGCCAACCGCGAGCCCTGCCATGTGCTGCCTGTGCTGTGTCTTTCTGTCCCCTTGTCCTGCACTGTCCGTCTGTCCCGCCTGTCCTTGTGTCCCGCCCGCCCTGCGGGGGGCGGGGGAGTGGCCTGGCTGGGGGGGCCGCCGGCCGCCAGGCGGCGCAGCGCCACGAGGAGCCCTCGCGCGCGACCCCGCGCATGCGCAGAGCGGAGCGCGGCGGAGCCGGCGGGCGGTGAGGGAGCGCGGCGGGTCGGGCCGGGAGAGCGGCGGGAGGGACCGGGGAGGGCGGGGATGGCGACGCGGACTCGGGCGCGGGCGTCTCGGCGAGCTTCGGGTCTCCCTCGGCGCAGCCGACCGGCCAGCAGGAAGAGCTGCGGGCGGCGGGAGAAGCGGCCGGTCCGGGCCGTGGCCTGCGCGACCCCACGTGAGGCGGCGCCGCGGGGAATTCGAACGGCAGGAAGGGGCGGGGGGCGGTGCTCGGGCCATGCGGAACAGGGGGAGGTGAGGACGCGGACCCGGCTCGGCTCCGATTCTTCCCTTTTCCCCTTTTCCCGTTTTCCTTCTCCTTTCTTTTTCCCTTCCGTCTCCCCTTGCCTGCCTGGACCTGAAATCTGGAGAGGTTCACGTCTGCATGAGGTAGGGAGTATGGAAAAAAGCACAAAAGAGAAAACTTTCCATTTTCCCGCAGTAGGAGAAGGGATCAATATTCAAGTCCTGACTCAGTCACCAGTCCCCCAGGTGGTGTTTTAGGGTGTGAGGGGACACCCCAAACAGTGAACAGCCCAGTGGATGACCCCTTACAGGCTCTTTTTGGCGTTTAGATTCCAAGATGCCAGGAAAGCGCAGTGCGAAAAAGCCGGTGCCAGAAGAAGAGTCTCCTGAGACAAAGAAGGTTAAAGGTAAGAAAAACCCCTTTGATTTTTCCCTCCACTTCCCCAGGGGTGATTTTTACCAGGAAACTTGTACTCCCACATATTCTTTCTCCCCCTCTCACCCTGCAGTCAGCCACCCATCACACCGCTCACAGCCTGGGCTGGTGCTGACACTGGGCCAGGGTAATGTCGGCCAGCTGGGTCTGGGTGAGGACATCATGGAGAGGAAGAAGCCAGCTCTGGTCACGCTGCCGGAGATGGTGGTGCAGGTGGAAGCTGGAGGGATGCACACGGTGTGCCTCAGCCAGACTGGAAAGGTGAGTGCAGTGCATTCTGAGATGTGTTCTGGAGCAGGGGGTAGCAATCAGCCACTGCTCTGCCCAAATCTTGTTCCACCTCTAGGGGTGAGCATGCTCTCACATGGACCACAAAATTTTAGGGGTCAAAAGGAGGACCTGAAAGGAGCCTGTGAGAGAATTGGAGAGGGACTTTGGACAAGAGCATGGAGTGATAGGTCAAGGGGGAATGGCTTCACACTGCATGGGAGACACTGCCGTTTTAGATGCGATATTAGGAAGTTCTTCCCTGTGAAGATGGTGAGGCTCTGGTACAGAGAAGCTGTGGTTGCCTCATCCCTGGAAGTGTTCCAGGCCAGGTTGGACAGGGTTTAGAGCAAACTGATCTAGTGGAAGGTGTTCCTGCCCATGGAAGGTGATGGACTGAAATGAGCTTTAAGGTCCTTTCCAACCCAAACCATTCCATGATTCTGTGATAATTCAGCATGGTGAGTCTCTGTCCCCTGACTTCATACTCAGCCTGTTGCCCCTCTGGGCTCCATCCTGACCATTTGCATCCAATCTGCAGATCTACACCTTTGGCTGCAACGATGAAGGTGCTCTGGGACGCGACACCTCGGCTGAAGGGTCTGAGACCTCTCCAGGGCCGGTGGAGCTGCAGGAGAAGGTGGTACAGGTGTCGGCAGGGGACAGCCACACAGCCGCGTTGACGGAGGACGGCAGGGTCTTTGTCTGGGGCTCCTTCCGGGTATGCTAATTCCTCACATGCTGGAAGCTCCGCTGATGGCTGCTGCTCCTGTGGCTCATCCCTGTGTCTCTCTCATCCCTCAGGATAACAATGGAGTGATTGGCTTGCTGGAGCCCATGAAGACGAGCTCCATTCCTTTGCTGCTCCAGCTTGACGCACCTGTTGTTAAAATAGTTTCAGGTGAGCCGGGCCCTGGGGTGTGCAGGATCAGGCAGGTACCTGAGGTTGTCAGAACCCTTGAGAAACATCCATGACCTTTTCCTCCCTCTTGGCTTGCTCCAAGCCTAGTACAAGGGTATACTTGCTCATCTCTGACTCTCCAGAGAACAGACCTTTTATCCCCAACAGAATCACATATTGAGTTAATATTTGACCAGTCTGATGTAGAATGCCTTCCAAGAGTGGCCTGAACTGTGACCCTATGGGGCCAGAGCACTTGCTCTCTAATGAGGCCTGGGGAAGCTGAGCGCAGCAGCCAGGTAGCTCGTCCAGCGCCCAGGAGAAGTTGGGGCACACCTGTGTCCTTACTGCTTTCCCAGAAAAAATTGCTTTGAATTCCTGGGATCAGGAAGAGGGAGATTCTGGAGTTTAAGGTGGTGGCACAGTTGGGGTTGAGGTATCCAGTGCAGTAAACTCCATAAGCTGGGACAGCTGGGGTTTACCTGTGGGATCTCAGCCCCCAGGACTTGCTGAAGATTTCTCCATAACTTCTCTTTCCTTCCTGTCCCAGGAAATGACCACTTGGTGATGCTGACAGTGGATGGCGACCTGTTCACGTGTGGTTGCGGTGAACAGGGCCAGCTGGGCAGAGTGCCAGCACTCTTTGCCAACCGAGGAGGACGAAAAGGACTGCGTGAGTGGATTTAGTTCTCAGAGGTGCATCCTTTGGTTTCGGCTCTGCCCTTTGCAGAGGAAGAAAGGGACCCAGTCCCTGGGGCTCGAGGGCTTATGTGTACTCAGTGATGTAAATGCAGTGAGCCAGATCCTTAGATGCAGAGAGGATGTAAATCCTTAGTCCTTCTATAACACCTCGTCTCCTGCTCCAGAGCGGCTGCTGGTCCCCCAGCTTGTCCCTGTCAGAGGCAAAGGGAGAAGAGGCAAAATGCACTTCCAGGATGCTTTCTGCGGGGCGTATTTCACCTTCGCCGTCACTCGTGAGGGACACATCTATGGATTTGGCCTCTCCAACTACCACCAGCTCGGTGAGCTTCAGCTGTGTCCCTCCAGATCTCATGCTAGTCCACTGCTGCCGTGGCCTGGTGGGGGAAGCTGCTGGGTGCCCCAAAATCTAAACACTGGGTGCACCAGAGCTGGAAATGGGGGTGAATCTCACCCTGCATAACTCTGGGTTTAGGTCCCAGCCCATGTACCTGCTGAATTTGGGCAGAAATGAAATTTTGGGGCTGGGCGGCTGTGTTGGTCTCTGGTGGGATGAGCCCCAGGGTGTATGGCTCAGTGCCGGAGCCGGGCCTGGGCTGTCCATGCCCATGGACCTGATCCCCCGGGTTTGTGCGTCCCACCTTGCAGGGACCCAGGACACCGAGCCCTGCTTCTCCCCGCAGAACCTCACGTGCTTCAAGAACTCCACCAAGTCTTGGGTTGGGTTCTCTGGTGGGCAGCACCACACGGTCTGCGTCGACTCCGAGGGTGAGTGACACTGTGACAGGTGGGCTGGGAGTCACATAGAGCAGGGTGGGGGGGATCCCATGGCCCTCATCCTGACCAAGGAGCTGTTGGGGTGAGGGTGATATGCTGGAGCCCTCCAAGCTCTCTGTGTTCAAGGAAACAAGGTTGTTGTGAGACTGTAGCAAAGGGAAGCTGACAACAGGAACCTGGACTCAATTGTGAACTCTTCTCTTGCACTTATCCACCTTACTGATTTTGGGGGAGCTGAAGGGTCTCTATCCTGCCCTGCCCCTTCTGGATGGGTCTCAGTGTGTGGTATGGAGGAGTGATGCTCTTTCAGGAGTCAAACCTGGGAAGAGGTCCTGGTCTGCTTTGGCCTTGCTGCAGTTTCTGCTCCCCTCAAGTCTCCTCTCCTGTGTATCCACTGTGCTCCAGGTAAAGCCTACAGCCTGGGCAGGGCAGAGTATGGCCGGCTGGGCCTTGGGACAGGGGCAGAAGAGAAGAGTACACCTACAGTTATCCCGGAGCTCCCCAGTATCACCTCGGTGGCCTGCGGAGCGTCAGTTGGTTATGCTGTCAGCAGTGATGGTGAGTGCCAGGATCTGGGAACCCTGCCTTCTCCTTCTGTACCTTCTTCATCCCTCCATCCAACCCTGCACACCATCACCACACACTGCCAGCTGGGTTGGGACTGGAGCCAGGTCTTGGTGCCCATCACTTGGGGGTAACTGGGCAGTGGCTGCTCAGATGTGTTTGTGGGCCTGTGGGTTGGTCATGTGGTGTTGACCAGGAGGTGGTTGTTGGTCTGACGATCTCTTCGCCGACTCTGCTGATGCCAGACCTCTGTGCTCTGGTGCTGCATGTGCCTGTGTACAGTGTCTGCAGGAAGAAGGTTTGGAGTGGGCCGTGGATTTAGTTTTCTCCCCCAGAGGGATAAAATAAACATTCCTTGGCTCGGTGATGGAACACCTGTTTGAGTTGCAAGTGCTCCTCCTCTTCCTTCTGCTTGTGTTTTGGACTCATAGAAACGCACTGCCTGGGTGGGAGGTCCCCTTGGGTTTGGATGCTGGCTCTCTTTCCCATTGTGCAACCACTTTGAGGTCAAAGCTTGCTTCAACTCTGTTGCAGGACGAGCGTTTGCCTGGGGAATGGGCACTAATTACCAGTTGGGCACCGGGGAGGAGGATGATGTCTGGAGCCCCGTGGAGATGACAGGGAAGCAGCTGGAGAACCGGCGGGGGCTGGCTGTGTCCAGCGGTGGGCAGCACACTGTGCTGCTGGTCAGTGACAAGGAGCAGAGCTGATGAAGTGACGCTGCAGCCGAGCCCAGCGGGATCACAGCAGCCCCAGACCCCCGCCAACTTCTGCCTGGGTTGGGGAGCTGATTACCTGGGGAGGGCAGGAGGCTCATGGAGCTCGGCCCAGCAGCGCCTGTGTGGCTGGAACAGGGTGCCCACGGGTTCTCTCTGCAAGCGTTTGTCTGTTTTCCTGTGGTGCCCAGTGCTCTGTCAGCTCCCCAGGTCAGCTTGGTCCTAAACTGATCCCAGTTCTGTGCCTGGATGGATTTCCACTTCTTCTTGTCTGGTTTTTTAACATTTCCTGGCCCAGGAAAGCCAAGGGTCTTGTTTTTCACTCTGCAATCAGGTTTGGCTATCGATCTCCCTGAGGTCCCCATGTTTCCCACATCTGGATGCTCCTCCACCCCTTTCACCTAAATATACCTCTCTGGCCTGGATTTGTCTGCTGCCACCCACCAAAACCCTCTGAGTTCGTTCCAGGTGGATCTGAGTCCAGCAGGAATGTGTCCAGGAAGCTCTATCCTCTAATCTAGAACTTGTAGCTACTGTGGGGATATTCTGCCTGGTGAGGGAGAATGCTGCTGGATGATGGCTAGCACACTGTGACCGCTGGAGGCTCCTGGCTCCCATCCCTCAAGCTGAACCACCCCTAGGCAGTGAGGCCAGGAGCAGGTTCCCCACTCCCCATGGCCTGGAGCAGCTGCCTCACCACTGCCTATTGCAGTCCTGGCTACTCCTTTGCCGTTGCCTTTAGAAACCCAACCAAATCCATCCCACGGGTGGGAACACCGTTACTTCAGTTTTTTCTCTTTCGCTTGCTGAGGAGGGAGCTTCATTTGTTAGGGCCTTGCTGAGCAGACACCCAGACCCCAGCTATGCATGGAGATGCTGCAAACAACAGGACTCCTCCTCCCCGTGGCCTCCCTGATCCAGTTGGTCTTGCTTCATGTGGCCAGCCTGCTCCATCCTCTCCTTACAGTAGGTGCCTTCCAGGTACCTGGAGTGAGGTGGGGTCTGCAAAGAGCTAAATTATAGCAATAGGAGGGGGGTTGTTGCTGGGGAGGGGGGGTCTGGGATTATACAATGGTTCTGAAGGGGTTGGATTTTTTTAAAAAAGAAAATGTATTTTGGTTGATTAATCAAGGCAGAAAGGACAAAAAAAAAAATCATCTTTTAACATTTGGAATAAACTGAGTTTTGATAAACCCAGGCTTTTCCTGTGCTTTGGAGGGTTGGGCAGTTCTCCCGTGAGGACAGTCGGGACGGGTGGCTGCTTTTCAGGGCGCTGTCCTGGTCGGAGCTGTGCCCGAGTGTTCTGTGGCCGCCAGATGGCAGCAGGAGAACGCGCTAGCAGCTGTTGGGCCACGGGACTGGGAGAACTGGGAGAACTGGGACAGGAGAGGGGAATGGTCCCTGTCATCTCTGTCACCCCCTCTTCAGTTCCCTGCCTCTCCAACGGGTCACCCTGTAGGTACCCGGTTTATGATACTTGGGAATGGGGCTGTGATCCAGCCTCATCCCCAATGGGCCTCAGCTGGGGAGAACAGGTGAAGAGCATAGACTGTAATGAAGAGCACACAGGTGCAGTGCATGAACTATAAGGGGTAAAAAGGTTGGGCTTGAGAGCAGGGGAGACAGATGCTAGCAGATGCTTGCAGCCATGGGAGGCTCCCGATGTTCCTCTGTCTGAGCAGACAGCCTGAAGCCTTCCGACAAGGTACAGTGCTACTCTAGATTATTATGTGTCATGGCTATCTTAAATGTGGACAATGTTGTGGAGTGTGCTGCGACATCATCCCTGGTATCTTTGGGCCTCCAGGGACACAACCAAGCCCGTGGCACTTCTGGAAGGATCCTGGCATATCCCTGCTGGGTACTCCCAGCTGGAGCTGAGCCAGATGTGTGTGGAGACAGGAAGCCACGGGGCAAATTCCCACATCCTGGTGTGACTGGAGCCCAGGTCGCTGTTTACACTTAATTCATTTGGGCAGAAGCAGGTTCCTTAATGAGCCTCCAGGCAGAGATGAGCTCTGGGCACTGAGAGCAGCTCAGGCACTTGGCATCTCTGCTGCTCCCATGTGGGATGAGCTTGGATTTTCAATCAGGGATAGCCTCAGTGGGTCCAGCTCTATCTGAGGGGCTGGGGGCACCTACCTCCCATCAGGTGGATTTTTTCTTGTGGTTGCAGTCCTGGGCTTGCAAAGGACTTTATTTTTCTCTCTAAGCATAAGGCTGGGAGGTGGGCCCATGGGGAATGTTTTGTTGTGAGGGATTGAGCCTGTATTTTGCCATCACTGCAGGCTGAGCCATGGGCAGGTGCTCTCTAATCCCGTGGCTAATTCTGCTCCCTGGGGACCAGCACCATTTGTTACTCTTCAATGAAATGTGACCTGCTGGATATCTGATGGACAAACTGCTCTTTGACTCAGGCTTGATTCCTAGCAACAACATTTATCCAAAACCAGCCTCAGCTACTGGGGAGATCCCACATCCCGGTGCTCCCAGTTCCTCCCTATCCCCAATATTGGCAGGTTTTTGCATCTATCTCCCACGTTTGGGCAATTCCTTGCAGCAGGAACAGGATCAGTGGTGGCACTACTGTGTGGTCACCACAGGGTTGGACCCTGCCAGGAGCCAATGCAATTCCCTACTCCAGCTTCTGCAGGTGCAGAGAAAACCCAGAAAATTCCCAAGTAAGATGGGATTGTACCCATCCTTTAGGGGCTGGTCCTGTTCCTGGAAAGGGGAAGAAAACGTGTCTTTATGAATGGGAAGCTTGTTGGCATATTCAAGAAACAGGGGGTAAAGGGGCTGAGGGAGAACAATGAGATTTAAAATATTCAGAACTGATGACTCAGCCATTGTCTTGGGAACCAGAGTGACACTTCAGTGGGAAGCTGCTGGAAACTGGGGAAAGGATGAGTGAAGGGGGGAGAGGGTGGGTGAAGGAAAATAGCTTAATTGAGGAAAGTGGAATGTCTCTTTTTACAAGGTTTTGTGGTCACAGAGTGAATTGGGGGCGTTTTGAGGATTAGGAGGAGGAATTTGGGTCCTGTGGAGCAGACCCTTGGCTGTGTCAGGATCGAGCCTCAGTTGATGGTGGAGGTTTTCCAGCACTGACACCTCCAGACACTGCCTCATCATCAGCTGGCAGCTCCAATCCAACACTCTGGTCTCCATCTGTTGCTATTGGAAGTGCATAAAAGGCTTTTGATTTACAGACAAAAGCTGGGAAAGTGGAATTTGAGGACTTTAGCATCCATGGAGGATGAGGCCTGGCAGTGTGAAGATCTTTTGGGCCCAGAATAAAAGCACTTTGAGTGTTGTTTGAGGCATTTGTGAGGGATTTTTTTTCATGTTTTTTAGCACGTTGCTGTTTTAGATACAAAATTTCTGCCAATGCAGTGGTGCTACAGGATCTGCAGGGAGAGAATTGCATCTTCAGGAGGGTTTGGAGGATACTGAGATTGTTTTCTTGTTCTTCCGTTCCTGCCTGGCAGAGGAAACGAGCTTTAATTATGGCCAAGCTGCCTGTGACGGGGTTTAATGATGGATCTGCAAGTGGCAGTTTGGTCATTGTACTGGACTGTCTCTCCCTGAATCCAATCGTTAAGGCTGGTGCCTGACCAGTATATCCCAGGATAACTGGCATGTGCAGTGTTCTGGTGTGGCTCCTGGTAGAAGAGTGTCTTGGGTCTCTTTAGGATGAGAATTGGGCTGAAAAAGTGATGGCGGGGGGGCTCTGCCTCCTCCCCAGACTGCTGATGTCCTGGTTCCTTTCCCATTACAACTGTCCAAAAATAAGGAAAGTCTCATATGGCTCACACAACTCGTGGGAGCTGGGGAAGGGGATCCTGGCTCTATCCCTGCCTGGAGGAGTCGCAGTGCTCACACAGAATCCCAGACATCCCCCATCCCCTCCCTGCATGTTCCTCCTGGTCCCATTAGCTCAGGGAATAAAACAGTACAAGTTAAGCAGAATTTGTAACTCTGAAAGGAGAAAAAAAAATCCCCTAGGAATTATTCATAGCTATTTTCTTTCCCTGTTAAACGATTAATTGTAAGAGAAGCATCTCTGTTGAGCTGAGACCCTGGATCCACCCCAGGCTGCTCTGGGGTCAGGAAGGTGGGAGATCTTGCTCTTGTCCTCCCCAGGAAAGCCAGATCCATTCATTTCCATCTGCATATTAATGCAATTCCAAAGTCAGCCTGAACCTGCAGACAAAGAAACTGGCATCATCATAATTAATCACAGGCTCAATACATCAGGGTTCATTATTTGGTGGATTAATTAAAGAAAAAAAAACTGGGGAAAGGATGCTTCCTGCAGTAACACATTTTGGGGCTGAAAATGTCCCTGGAAATAGCTGGTTGGTGTGTGCCAGCACAGGTTGCTGCATAATTAATCTGGGCTGGCTGCTAGTTTAACTGGACTGTGGAATCTCCGGAATCGGTGCCGGGCTGTTTTCCCAAGGTGCTGGGCAGTGGACGGGGGTCCTCGAGTGGTTTTCCCATCTACTCTCTGCTCTCTATGGTTTCCCCTTCTTTGGGAACTAAGAAACCTACACAGCAGAAGGGATCAATACCTTAAAATCCAAAGTCTCATTAAGCCAGAGCAAAGTTACAGGCTCCAACACTCATTTCTATTGCTCTTCCACTAAATCCTCATTTGTATTTAAATTACAAATGTAATTTGGGACAGAATTTGAGCTGCTAGGCTTTTAAAATAAAATTGTATTTTGATGACTGTTGGTAGAAGGGGTTTTTGGTGACTAGGGCTTGCAAACAATCTCAGCTAAAGGGCTCTGGGGGTTCGCAAAGGTGAGCTTTTCCAAGTCCAGGTGAGTTTTTAGAACTTGAATTTAGAATCATGGAATGACCTCAGTTGGAAGGGACCTTAAAGCCCATCCAGTTTCATGCCCTGACATGCACAGGGACACCTTCTACTATCCCAGGGTGCTCCAAGCCCTGTCTAACCTGGCCTTGGACACTGCCAGGGATCCAGGGGCAGCCACAGCTTCCCTGGGCAACCTGTTCCAGGTTATTCCCACCCTTGCAGGAAAGAGTAAATTTAGAGGTAGTTTCTCCCCAGACCACCCCCCCTGAGCCAGACCTTGCTCATTTTTGATGTCTGGGAGTCACAAGAGAGCTGGAAACTGCTTCCTATCTCCAACTTTATTTTACTTTAATTTTTAGAAAGCAGGGCTTCTGTACAGAAATATCTCTGCAAGGCAAAAATCCCAGGGGTTGGAGCTGGAAATAGTGTCTGAAGTACTTTGTGAGATGCTATGGATCCAGCATATTCGGCTTCATCACACATGGAGCAGCTGCTGTAGTGGGAGGTGTGATGGGAGGCCTTAGGGTCACTTTAATTTCATACAGCTATAGACAGACATACATATATATTTATAAAAGTACACAGAGTTCCCTCCGAGCATCCCGGCTACAGCATGGCTCAGTCTGGGCAGGACCTCCTGGTGCTGTTTGCCTGCACTAGGATTTGTCCCCAGCTTCCCAGCCCAGACAAGGGACTGGAGGGGCTGGTTTTTTAGGTGGGAAGAGGCTGGTTCAGCCCCCAGATCCCTGCTGGGATGCTGCCAGAATGGGGGTCACCTTCAGACATGCCCTGCTCTATCCCCTGGCCATACCCATATTCCCAGCATCACATCCATGCCCAGGGCAGCCTTAGCTGGAGTCAGAGGTCTCTAAATAACACAGTAATTACATTAACACTAGAAAACTTTCTCTGGGAGCAATCCCAGTTTGAGGGTCTCCAGGAGAATTTTTACAATGGAGCTTTTTGAAAACAGTGTCTCTGAAGTGGCATAAGTTTTTCTTCCCATCTCCAGTTGTCTTTTGGACACAGCTCAGAGGGGGATGGAATGAGGTCCCATGATGTGGCATAGAAACTGGCCTCAAGTCATTCCAGGGGAGGATTAGGCTGGATATTAGGGAATGTTTCTTCCTTGAAAGGGTTGTCCAGCTCTGGCACAGCTGTCCGGGGCAGTGGTGGAGTAAAGATCACTGAAGAAATTTAACCATCACTGTGTGGATGTGGCACTTGGGAACATGGGCTAGGGGTGGCCTTTGTAGCAGTAGAAGAAAGTTGAATTTGATAATCTTGGAGGGCTTTTCCAACCTGAATGGTTCTGTGATCCTATGATCACCTCCCAACACAGTTCCTTTCTGCCACGTGAGTGTTTCCCCTCTTGCCATGGGCTATGGTGTCATCCTGGCCCGTGCAGGAGGAGAAGCACGTGGACATTGCAGTTCTGGTGCCCTGGGCTCTGCCAAGAGCCACATGTTGGAGGGTGACAGCCCCTGTTGGGGGGGTGTTGTTGGTTGAGGTGGTGGCAGCAGCAGAGTATCTTTGCCCAACTTGCCTCTTGTTCTGGTCCTCTCCCTACATCATTTGGTGAGTCCCAATTCTCACTTTTTTCTTCCCCAGGATGAAAAAAGCTTTTGCAGTCAGTCTGTATGCAAACCCAGCAGTGTTACCCAGCACCACTCAGGCCACCATTCTGCTACAGCTCTGTGGTGGTGACCTGGGTGACTTCTGAGCGCAGTTCATCTCCTGCGTGTCCCCGGCAGCCCCGCTGGGGGCTGCCCACGTCTAGTCATGCGGGCTTGTTGCGGGCTTCAGAAGGGGCGCAGGTGGAGACATGTTCCCGCGTGGTGTTCCTGGCGCGGGAGAAGCTGTTCTGGTCTACACGGGCTCGGAAAGGCAGGCAGAACTCTCGGAAGCACCTCTTGAAGTTTTCATCCAGGAAAGCATAAAGGACAGGGTTGAGGCTGCTGTTGGTGTAGCCCAGAGCGATGCAGAAGTGCAGGCTAGCCACCACGTAGGGGTTCTTCTTGTCTATGTCCACCAGCGTCCAGACCATGACGAAGATGTGGATGGGTGTCCAGCAGATGATGAAGGCTGCCACCACCACCAGCACCATGCGTGTGATGCGCCGCAAGTTGCGATCCTTCTCCTTAGAGCCTGAGAGGAGCCGGACGCTCTTCAGGCGAAGGATCATCAGCCCGTAGCAGATGGTGATGACCAAAATGGGGACCAGGAAGGCAAAGATGAAGACACAGATCTTGGTCACAGTGTCCCAGTAGATGGGAGGGTCAGGAAACTGGAGAGTGCACAGGACCATACCATCTGTAGGAAAGAGGAGGGTTAAAGAGGGAGCTGCTCAGTGTCTGCTGAGAATATTCTGCCTTCATGAAGTCATGGCTTGTTAAAACCCCAGGGAGATGCATTCCTACCTGCCTGCTCTTGGCAGAGGTTCCCCAGGAGCTCTGTGCCATCAGACCCCTGTCCACAAGACACTGAGAGGAGGCAGTGGATGTAGTGACCCTGGAACCTTTTCCCTGCAGAGCCTCCTGGGCCATTCAAGGCCAATTCTGCCTTCTCTCAACCCCCTCGTGGACATCCCCACGTTACATCCCCATATCACCCTCCACTGAAATCTGCCCACTTCCTTGAGATGCCCAGAGCTTTCCTAGAAACCAAGGGCCAGTGTCTCCACACAGGAGCTGCAGATCTTAGTGTGGGCTACTTGGAGACTTTGCAGCATCACTAGGGTTTTTTTTTTTAGGCAGCTGCTTTGCATCCCAGGAGGTGAGGAGAAGCACTGGTTGGACTGGAGATAGGGAAAGGTGTGGGATCCCTACCCTTAAGGGGAAGAGAGGACCATTTCAAGGGACAGTTTACAAGATGGGAAATAACACCATGATGCTTTTTCCATGACAGGACACATTTATGATGTCATGGAGAGGTGCCCACCACTGACCACAAATCTGCTACAGGACCAGAGGTCAAGTTTGCCAGGCCATCCCTGGGATGGACTGATGGGACAGGAGGGGACGTGTCCCCCACGACACTTGCCTTTTGACTTGGTTACCGCCAGGACCATGATGGGCACCCCGATGAGGGAGGAGAGCACCCAGATGCAGACATTGATGATCTTGGCTTTGGCCGGCGTGCGGAAGTCCAGGGCCTTGACTGGGTGGCACACGGCGATGTAGCGGTCCACGCTCATCATGGTGAGGGTGAAGATGCTGGTGAACATGTTGTAGTAGTCAATAGAGAGCACGACCTTGCAGAGCAGCTTCCCGAAGGGCCAGGTCTCCATGAGGTACTTGGTGCTCTGGAAGGGCAGTGTGCTGGTGGCCAGTGCATCAGCCAGTGCCAGGTTGAAGATGTAGATGTTGGTAGCTGTCTTCATCTTGGTGTACCTGGAAGTGGCAGAGAAAGGACATGTTACAAGTGGTCAGGCCACTTGATGTGATGAAGAGGGGGCACAGCCTGTCTGCTCATGAGGTGACACCAGCCTTGGTGGGCAGAAGTGTTGTGATGTGCCTTTCTGCAGCACCAATGTGCTCAGCAACGTTCCAGGTGCACCAGAGAGCACATTGAGGAAGGACATGGAGCTGTTGGAGTGAGTCCAGGGAAGGCCACCAAGATGACTAGAGAGACGAAACACCTCTGCTATGAGGAAAGCCTGAGAGAATTGGGATTGCTCAGCCTGGGGAAGGGAAGCTTCGGGGTGACTAATTGTGACCTTCCAGTCCCTGAAGGAGCCCACAAGGAACATGGGGAGTTAATCTTCATGAGGGCCTAGAGTGACAGGATAATAGAGGGGATACTGGGAAGAAATCCTTCCCTGGGAGAGTGGTGAGACCCTGGCACAAGTTGTCCAGAGAAGCTATGGCTGCCCCTGGAAGTGTCCAAGGCCAGGTTGGACAGGGCTTGGAGCAACCTGGGATAGTGGAAGGTGTCCCTGCCCATGGCACGGGGGGGAACTGGAGGAGTTTTAAGGTCCCTTTTAACCCAAACCATTCTATGATTCTATACTTGTGTTCTTGTGTGTTGAAGTAATAAAATCACAGAATCCCAAAATGGTTTGGGTTGGGAGGGACCTTAAAGCTCATCTCATTCCACTCTTTAGCCATGGGCAGGGAGCCACACACCACATCCTGGTACTTGAGCAGGGGATAACATTCACATGTGCTGAGCTGGGACCTGCAGAGCGTGGCTTGGCCCCTGCCACAGTGGTTTTCCTGCACCTGACCAGGGAGGTGACACTCATTCCATGCCTGCTTTTATTTGAAGGAACAAAGAACTTTCCAGATAACTCAGTTCTCCAATGAGATTGATTTGCTCAATTTCCCTGAACCAGTTGTGAAATGTCCTTTATCCCTTCAACCCTCCTTCATCTGATTTTCCACCCAGTAAATTGTGATTATCCAGCCTGCTCCCTTGTCAAGTTTGCTTGCAGAAATTGGATCGATTACCCCCGGAAACAGGCCATCTGGAAGCAGCCCAATTAGCCAGCCTGGAGCTCCAGAGCCTTTGGGGAAGCCTGGCTGTATCCCCCAAGGCATTTGGGAAGGGCTGGCTCTGCTTCTGGTTCTTGTCACACCATGGCAAGAGAAATGCCTAGTCCCTCATGTCCAAACCTTTCCTGAAGGGATGAGGCAAAGTTATGGCAGATGCCAGAGAAGCAGGGATGTGTGTGCGTGTCTCCCAGGAGCATCCAGTCCTGCAGGTGTTGGTCAAAGGGATGCTTTGAATGGTGTGGTGGCTTGGAAATACATACTGAGGGATCTGCTGGGTACCTGCAAAGGGCAACACATGTGGGGTGAGAGTGACTTGGTGCAAGACCCTGCTCTTTGCAGGGCTACACGAGCAGCTCCAAGTCTTCCTTGTGCTCCCTTCCAGCAAATCCCCATTGCTCAGAGAGACCATCCTCCCCAGCCTCAAGCTTTTTCAGATGCACCCTAATTAATTAACGTCAGGGTCAGTTTGCACAAAACCATCTCTGTGCATGGCTAAACCTGCCTGTAGCAGCACTAGGGTAAGGCACAAAGGGGGGAAATGACCTCTGTTGCTGAGATGAAAAGATTGTTTTCCTTGGTGTACTTAGATAGAAAGTGACTTATCACAGTGGGGAAAGACAGTTTTAAACTGAGAGAGGGCAGGTTTGAATCAGATATGAGGGTGGTGTAACTTGGCACAGGTTGTCCAGAGAAGCTGTGGCTGCCCCGTCCCTGGAAGTGTTCTAGGCCAGGATGGATGGGGCTTAGAGCAATCTGGGGTAGTGGAAGGTGTCCCTGCCCATGGCAGGAAGTGGAATGAGATGGGTTTTAAGGTCACTTCCAATCTAAAGCATTCTAGGATTCTGTGAAAATTGGTACAGCTCATCACATGTTGGCGGTACATGGAATAAATTGAGGTGGAGGGATTGAGTGGCTCCTGTCTCAGGTGGTCCTGCCCTGGTTGGAGCCCAGGACAGCAGGTTGGTGTGGGAAGAGGCTCCTGGAATGATGGTGGTACCCAATCCCTTGCCTTTATCCTTCGTCCGTCTCAGCAGGGTCAGGAGAGTATATTGGTGGGGACAGAGACCCACCAGGTTCCATTGTCAATAGAACTAGGAACTGGAGCTGAAAAACTAATTTCTCTCTGGGAGAAAATAGAAAACAGCAGCTTAACCCAGCTCCAAGAGCATTCCTGTCTCCTTCACCATGGCTGCAAATGGCAGCCCGTTGCCCAAGGGTGGAAATATTAGAGCAGAGCTTTTTTTTTTAATTTAAATATGGCATTAAAAATGTCTTGTCCTTGAAAAGTCCTTTTCTGTTCTCTTTAGTGTTATTTTCCAAGCGCTTTTGCAGAAAAGTTTCCTCCCAGGTTAAACGAAAAGCTGAGAATTTGTGGTATTGTCAGGTTTTGCCTCTCTTATGTGAACAGTCAGTTCAGGTAGATTCACACATATTCAGTCTCTGTTTTTTGAGTAAAATGGTAAAAAAATCTGTTATTCATTCTGTGGTCTGTCAGATGTGCTTAGCAGTGCTGGGTAAGCACTTCCCAACCCCCTGCCAGATGTGCCAGGTGTGGGGGACTGGAGGGCCCGAGCTGTCAACCATGGCCAGGCAGGATGGGGCTGGTGAGGGCAAAGCAGTGGCAGGGATGACTGGAATAATGGAGATGATTGGAATGGTGATGGAGATGACTGGGATGATAATGGGAATGTCTGGGATGATGGGTTGACTCTGCCAATGCATTTGACTGGAATGATGGGGATAATTGGGATGAGGATGGGGATAACTGGAATGATGAAGGACATAACTGGGATGATGGGAATAACTTGAGATGATGATAGGGATGACTGGGACAATAAGGATTCTCCAGCACTGGGGTTTTGGAGCAAGATTCAGCCCCCTCCAGGTTTGGGCTGAGGTTTCAACCTCCTGCACAGGGCGAGGCATCCATCTTGGTGACCCTCCTGAGCTGAAAATGAAACTGCTGCTCTAGGAAAGAGGTTTATTGCCCACATTAGAGCAAATCATCCACTGCTGCTGATGGACCTCCCCAGGCTGCCAAACCCATTGCAATTAAGTGAGCGCCTTGATTGGGAAGTGATGCACTTGAACAGAACAATCTGGGAAGTGCTGATGGAGAAAGAGATGGGAGGGGATGGGGCAAGCACAGGGCAGCTCTGCATTCCAGTCTCGACTCCCAAGTAGGGATGCCCTCTCCAAAGCTCTTGGAAAATAAATAAGTGAAAGAAAAGTGAATAATAACTGAAAGAAAAACTCCTGGAGCTGCTAAAAGCTGCTGCCTGAAAGAGCCTGGCTTGACAAAGCCTGCACCCAGCTGTCTCTGCAGCCTGTGTGGGAGCTGGTGGGGGGCTGATGGGCTCCGTGGGGATGAGGGCACTTGCAGCCCTGAGCTCACAGCTGCAAATTGCTTGCAGGAATATTTTTAAAAGCATCTGACAACGCAGTAGGCATGGCAGTGCTGGTCAGAGCTGTGGTGGGGAGGGTGCTGGGTGTGCTGGGCTCCCTCCAGGTGTGCGGATGGGTTTGGCTGCTCTGGAGAGTGATTTATTTGGAGTTTGGCTGTGCTTGGCTCATGGTGTGTCCATTCACAGAGCTATATACCAGGGTCCTGTGTCTGCATCTGCCAGCTCCTGGCACTCATGGACTTTGTGGCAAACTCAGTGTGATCCCAGAGGTCCCTGACCCCCAGGATGCTCCAGCCATGCTTCCAGGCTGCCTGGATGCCCTGCCTGGACTCCAAGGGCACTGAGAGGTGGCACTAGAAGAAGAGCACAAGGCAAACACCCAGAATCTCCCTGGCAGTGAGGCCCAAATCCAAACTGATCCCACCTCATAGCCCTTTCTTCCATAGACACAGGTCTCCCCTAGTCCTGGCCTAAACCCTGTCAGCATGGAGCAACTCTGACAAGGACCCCTGGGAAATTCCAGGTGGCTTTGGTCATGGAAGAGGCACAGGCACATGTCCCTGCAGCCCCTCCTGTCCCAGGGGCTTGGGGGATGATATTTGCTCATTTCATGGGCGATCTTCCCCATTCCTGGAAGTGTTCATGGCCACCTTGGACAGGGCTTGGAGCCATTTGGTCTAGTGGAAGGCAGCCCTGCCTATGGCAGGGTAGTGGAACAAGATGGTCTATAAGGTCATTTCCCACCCAAATCACTCTGTGATTCTGTGTTTAATTCCATTATCAGTTGGAAAATGTGGTGCTAGAAGCTGTGGTGATGGGATCTGTGGCTGTCAGGCTTGCTAAAGCCAGGCTAACATGCAGTTACTCAGTGAGTAAAATGGGGAGGATGTTATTTGCATATGAAATCATTCTCTTTAAAATGCCTTCCCTCTCTTCTCTGAGCAGAACCAGCTGGAGGGGGTCTAATAACACTCATCCCTCACCCTGACATTGCTCATGGCATCTCTCCCTGCCGCAATTACCTCAATTTGCTTTTTCAGACCAGGGCTCATTTTTGATGCCACTTTGAGTGGGTGAAAAATCCCATCAGGGGTCAGGTCGGGTCAGCAAGTTACTCCCCCATCACAGTCCCCATTCCCCACCCTCCTGCATGGTTAGAAACACACAGCAGAGCCCCACAGAGGGTGGGGAGCAGGGGCAGCAGAGCCTGATACCAGGGCAGTGGGCACTCCAGGGTGGCTCATGGACATGTTTCAGGATGGTTTCCTTCTCTCCGGTGAGTCACCATATTTATTTGTGCACAGGCAGTGGCAGGCTGTGCTGACCTCCTGTACAATAGCTATGGACTGAAAGGGATGGGGAAATTAGGGTGGAAATGGTTAAAAAATGTGAATTTGGAGGGTTTGTTTAAATCCAGCTACCAGCTCTGGTTTGGCTCTAGGGTTTTGGCCAAGCTGGGGTTACAGCACCACCTGAGGCAATGGGATTTGGAATTACCATACAAATTCTGGACCTACAGGACCAAGCCCCCTCCAGTACAGAGGGGAAGCACAGGCACCCAGTGAGAACCTTCTGCTCCCTCCTGCCAGGCTGGAGGTGTTGGGGTCTGTGCCCTCACAGACTGTGCCTGTGAGCATAGCCCCATCCTTTGCTGCTGGCAGGGATGTGGAGGAGCTCTGTCAGCCCTCACTGCTGGCACTGGTCCTGTGGTCTGTAAGACTTGGCTTTATGGTCCCATTTTCCATGTCAACCCATCTTAACCAGGCAGGACCACCCAGTGTCTCGGACAAAGGGACTGAGGAGATTTTGTACCTTAGCGCAAGTGCCTGGCTGGATACAGCAGCATCTTGTCATGCACCATCTTTAAAATGGGGGGCATTTGGGTCATGTTGCTTGTCCTGGGGTGCAGAGACCCCACAGACTCTGTCTCTGCCCAGGCAAAGCTTCACCACAGGTGCCGAGGTCTTGGGTGGAGCCGAAGCCTGTCTCTCGGCTACTGGAGATGGTAGCGACATTGAGAGAAACAGAGGGCAGCTCAGCTGTTGTGGGAGATGGGGCTGGGCCATGCGGTTTCTGCTCTTTGTTAGAGAAAAACAGAAGTCAGGCAGCTGCAGGAGGTGTTGGCACAAGAAGGAACTGGGAATGGGTGGGTAATTGCCACTGACGGAGTGAGGTGGCAGCAGCGGGAACGCACTAGCCCCTGGCTGGGGCCGGGGAGAGGGGAGTCGGGGGGGTCTGGGCCCACCCTGCAAACAGGGCAGCTCCCAGCCCGCAGCGTCACCAGCCCTGCGGCTTCTCTTCCTCACAAAGAACAAGAGGCACTCACTTGGGGTCGGGCTGTGTCCCCCATGCCCCCCCATCCCCAAACACAGCTCCCTTGCACTGTCCGAGCTGCTCCAGGCACGCATGGCCTTTGCTTTCACCCTTCGCACAGCACCCACCCCCCCACGCTCGTACAGCTTGCACACGTACTGCTCACACACACATCGCACGGCCAGGAACACCCGTCTCGATGCTGCCTGAGCACAAGCAGCCTGCTCGTACCCAACCCTCCTGCTGCTGCTGGCTCACGCTCGGCGCACACTCACACGTGAGGCAAACTCACGCCCGGTGCAGCTCATACCTGGTGCACGCTCACAACCGTTGCACACTCACTCTTGGTTCGCACCTACTTCTGCTGCTGTTTGACACACAGCGCACACTCAACCCTGTGCACGCTTTCCCTTAGCGCAAACTCCCTCTTGGTCCTGTCTCAACCCTGGGGCACACTCACCCCTAGTGCTCGCCCACTCCTGGTGCACACTCACTCTGTTACCATCTCACACCTTCCATGTGCTGCACACCGACCCCGGCACACCCCGGCTCCACCGGTGCTCTCACACCTGGTGCCTACTCACCCGAAGTGCCCCCCCGCTCCCCGCACACACCCCACTCCTCGCGGGCAGCGCCGGGGTGCCCAGCTCTCACCTTACGATGCCGTACATGACCAGGACGTTGCCCAGCAGCCCCACCACGCACACCACGGAGTAGAGCGCAGTGATGACGATGGCGATGAGGATGGATGTAGCGTTCTTGGCCCGCTGCAGGCCCGTGTCGTTGACCCCGTGTCCGGGCAGGGTGGCCCAGGCGGTGCCGTTGCCCCAGGGGGTGGCAGTGGCGGTGGGCAGCACCGAGGGCAGTTCGACGGGCACATCCATGGTCACATCCATGGGCAGCTCCATGGCCCGCGGGCGGCCGTGACCCCTCTGGAACCACCGGGCGCATACGAGCGCTGCGGGTTCGAGACCCGCTCCCGGCCGGTGCCGCTGCCGCCGCCGCCTCCCGCACTCGCGCGGGCCCGGAATGCTTTATAAACCCGCGTGTCCCTCGAGCCACGTGGGGCCGGGGGCGGCCCTGCTCGCCCGCCCGCCCCCTCGCCTGTCTGCACCCCTCCCGCTCCCTGCCTGCTCCCCAGATCCCTGCCTGCTATTATCCCCCTTGCTCCCTACCTGTCCCCCCGTCCCCGCCTTCCTCCACCTCTGTCGATGGCTGCCTTTCTCCACTCGGCAGGTTCTTGTCTTCCCTCCACGGTTCCGTTTTCCCTGCATCCCTGTCTGCTTTTCCCCATCCCTGCCTGCCTCGCCCCATGCTTCCATTCCTGCCTACTTNCCCCACCCCGGTTCTTGTCTTCTCAGCCCCTGCCTGACCCCCGCTCTCCGCAATCCCTGCCTCTTTTCCCACCACCCAGTTCCTTACCTGCACCCCCTCTCCCTCACTTCTGCCTCTACCTCCCCTCCCTGCTTGCCTTCCTAATCCCTGACTCTCCCCCCAGCTCTTCCCGGTCCCTGCCTCCTCCCCGCCCCATCCCTGCCTGTCGCCCATCCCCGGAGCCCGCAAGGGTCCCCGACTGGAAGGGGAGCGCGGTGGAGCCAGGCGCTATGATTGCTTTGGGTTTTCTTTGTCTGTGAGAAAGCAGGGGGACAAACAGCCCCCTTGTCCACAAAGCAAAGCCGGGCAATCTCCAGTTCCCCTCGGCCTCTGCTTTTTCTTCCTCTCTTAAACTCTCGCCATCACGTGTTGTGGGGTTATGGATGAGTTTGGGTCTGAGTTTGAGTTGGGTTTGAGCTTGAGTTTGAGAAGGTCTGGGAGGATGTTGCAGGGGGATTCAAGAGGGATATTGTGGGGGGGAGAGAAGGAACTGGAGGGGTGCTGGGGGTAGAATGATGCAGGAATGCTGAAGAAGGATTTGGGGAGCAATGTTGGGAGGCATGCTTGGAAGGCAATAAGGAACGCTGGGGGTGCTAAAGAGAGTTTCTGGGGGGCTTAGAAGGGATGCTGCTGCAGGCTAAGGGATTTAGGGAGGTGCTGCAGAATGAAGGTACAAATACAGACCCAGCAGCAGAGCTTAGCAGAGCTGGAGGCTCTGTGGGATGTTGAGGGTCACCCTCCCCTTTCCAAGGATCCTTTCCAGGGGCAGGACCGTCTTCCTCCGGCAGGGCTCCCTCCTTTCAGGGTCTGCAAAGCTGAGAGGCAGGAACCTTATTTTTCCTGGAGCCCAAATAGAGGTGGAGGCTGTGGGTACACACACTTGGGGTGTCCCCATTTCCTATTTGCTTTGGGGATAGATTGGTTCATTGCCCTGTGCCCTGGGACAGCACTGGCTCAGACAGAGAGGATGATTTGCTGCAGTTTTGGGTACATTTGGCTCCAGAAGCCAGATGTCTCAGGAGACACAGGACACGGAGGAGAGGCCAGCAGCTTGTTCAACCCTGGAGATGGAGTTTTCAGTTCGGCAGAGCTCTGCCAGCATCGAACTCCTGCAGTGCTGAAGCATCCAGACATTTCATCAAGAGCCTCATGAAAATGCCCAGGAGGGAATGAATGGCTTTTCATTCATCCCATGGTTCAGATGGTAACCAGCTCCAGGGTCACTGAGCAGGGAGGCAGGAACAATGTGCTGTGTGTTTCTGTCCTCAAGATGGGAGTGGCTGTGCTTCTGGCTTTGTCCCACAGGGCTGGTGGGATGAGTAAAGACAGGAATTGGGAGCACAGGGATGGATTTAACATGTATGTCTTGGTTCCTGCACTTTGGATGCATCAGCCTCCTTACCTAGAGGGTGTTGTCATTCCTGCAGAGCTTTTACAAGCCCAGGCAGGACAGAGGGGGATGTTCTGCACCTGTGTATGGGATTTAAACACCTTCCTGGGTGAAAAGAGCCTCCCAGACCCAGAGCGAGGTGTTGAGTATCTGCTGTGCTCAGCTCTGATGCAGGCCAGTGGCTGATCTCTCCCAGTGGGAAGGAAACATCAGGTTGGGGAGTGTAAAATAGCTTCTAGCAAGGCTGAGGAGCTCTCTGGAAAAGAACTCATCCCTTTGCTTGGCTCCCGGCACGGCCAGAGCCCCCACACTGACCCTTTTCCAATGGGTTATCTGCAAAGGACTAATCATCCTGGCAGGTTCCAGCAAACACGTCCTCTCGGCTCAGCTCCAGCATTTCTTTAGAAATTTTTTTCAGCTGGAATGTTAAAAATAAACCCAGTGGACATATGAAACAAATGGAAAATCTTTAAAGGGCTTTGGTGCTCGTCTGCCTGCTCTCAGCTATTGCTGCTCCAGCTGCCAAGCCTGGCTGCTGCCATGAATAGAGTTCAAAAATTGGGGAAACTGAGGCATGTTGGAGGGGAGAGCATCACCTTAATGCAGTGCATGCAGCCTGGTGGGTCTGGCAGGTCCTGACCCCCAGCACTGGTCCTGGGACTTCTCTCTGCATCTCGAGTTCGATTGATGCCACTTTATCTTCCCTGTGAGGGTGGTGAGGCCCTGGCACAGGGTGCCCAGAGAAGCTGTGGCTGGCCCATCCCTAGAAGTGTCCAAGGCCAGGTTGGAAAAGGCTTGGAGCAGACTGGGATAGTGAAAGGTGTCTCTGCCATGGCAGGGGTGACACTGGAGGGGCTTTAAGGTCCCTTCCAGCCTGAACCATTCTGTGATTCTGTGATCTTGGATCATGTCCTGCCCTCCTGCAGGGATTGTTTCTCTTCGGAAGTTCTGTGTGGCAATGCCTTAGCTCTTATTTTCTCACCCACACCCTGAAACATAAATAATACATAAAACTGAGATGGTGAGAGCAATGCTGAGGCTGTTGAGGAGCACAATTCATGTCGCTCCTTTGCCTGATGAGCTAAGGTCCATCCAAGGGGATTTACAGCTGGAGCCACTAATGGCAGTGTTTTGATTTACTCAGAGACTGCAAACTTGACAAAGTGTATTTCATGGTGACAAGACCCTCTCTTCTGGAATTTATTGGTTTTAATCAAAATGGACATAAAAATAACATACAGGAGCCATGAATCTGCTCTGGCTGAACTCTAGACAAAATCCATGGCAACCTCTGGATGTTAATGGAGGAGGAAACAAGGGAGATGAATTCTCCATGAATTCTCAACCTTTGGGGGGATTCCATTGACATCTAGCTCCCCTCATTTATAAGGATGAGCCAGGACATGAACAGAATCACACCTTGGAGAATTGCAGCAGAAAATGTCGCTTTGTTTTCTGTAGATCTGAGGTGTTTTGGGGCTTGGGAGAGAATGGACCAGATGCTCAATGAGCATCAGCCCAACTGCACTGGTAACCATCGAGCTGCAAGTCCAGGCTGCTCCTCCATCTCCCCAGGGCTCATCACTTCCCCTCCCTCTGCTGACAGCGCCAGATAAATCAGCCTTGAAGAGGAAAATGGGCTGATTTGTGTGTTTTGTTTTCCCATGTCAACATATCTGAGTGTTTTCATACCTTGCGGGGCAGCTGCTGCAAAGAACAAAGCCCATCCGTCAGGGGAGTTAAAATTAGATGAGATTCTTCTCTGCCTCACCATTCTGCATGGCTGCACATGAGGTGGGGGGTTTGCAGCATTATTTCCTTGGCACTGTGTGTGGAGAGGCTGTCTCTCAGGGCAGGGTGTCTGCACACTGAGATGGCCAGAGTCCGAGTTGAGTCCAGAGGCTGGATGGAAAATCTCTGCTCACCACCTTGCAGGCAACAATCCTCTCCCAGAGGTTGGTGATATCTCGAGGGTGATGTCACCAGTACCCCTGAGATGTTCTTGGGGTGTGAGAGGGGCTGCCTCCCACCAGGCTCAAGCTGGTGACAGTGCCAGCCTGCTCCAAGCCTGCTGCTCCCACCCAAGGCTGGGGCAGCAGGGCTCCTTACAAACACAGCCAGAGTGCATCTGCTAGTTCATCCTTTTCCATGAAAAATGCCTCCAAAGTAATGATTATTTCATTGGAGGGGTTAATGAGCCCTTTTCCTTCACCAGGCTCATGCCTGGCCGGGTGGCAGTGACAGGGACAGCAATAGCGAATGGCTCATGGGCACCAAGTTGTGCTGGCAGTGAAGGAAGGACGGGCATCATACCCCATCCCTGCGGAACTCAATCCCCACAGAAGCCTTTTTCTCTGATTGTTGCTTATTTAGGTATTTTCACCACCCCACTGCCCCCTCTGTGCTGCCTTTGTCTGACAATGGAGCATTGACTCGGAACTGGCAGCGTCTCCCTGGGTTTTGGGGAGCTGGGAGCCTGAGCTGTGCCCCCCTCAGCTGGTGCTCAGAGGTGGCAGTGCTGCTTCCATCCGGTGTGCGTCGGGAGCATTAACAACCTGTGAGTCATCTCAGAAATGAACCATCGTGGGGAGAGGGGAACCAGGGCAGCATGCTGCTCCCAGACAGAGCCGGGCTGGAAAAATAAAGCTTTTTGCTGCTGGTGGAAGGAATTGGTGTCAATGTGACCCCTAGGCTCCCTGAAGGGCTAGGTTTTCCTGGACAGGGAGCAGGTCCTTTGAGACTGAGACGTGGGGACTCTGTGTCCTATTGCTTGGGGCTGGTTGTAACGTGGGAACCAGGTGTCCTGGTGCCTGGGGCCGGTTGTGACATGCTGGAGGGCCAAGGACCCTGTGCACATGGGCAGACACACATGCAGCACTACCAAGGGACAGGGAGGAGTGTTAGGTCTGGGTTTTCCATGGGATAAGGTCTGTTTGTCTGTCTCCTGTGAGTCTGGCAGGAGATTTCCAGTGTCTGTTTGCTGTACCAACAGGATGGAGGTTAGACCCATGCCAAATGTGGCTTAAACCCCCCAGGCCACCTTTGACCACCCTGACCACGGAGGAGGCAGGCTTCCTTCTCAGCATATAAATGCTACGTCTTGTGCAGCTTTACTTTTTTGTGTAGCTCTCAGCCATAGTGCGGGGGAGCCCTGGATGCCAGTGCTGGGTGGGATGGACACGTGGCTGTTCAGCTCATTGATTCACCTCCTTGGAGGGCTCTGGAGACGCTGGGGAAGAAGCGGATGTTGTCTTTGATGTTGGGAATCCAGGTCAGCTGCAATCCTGCTGCTCTCTAACTGTGCCAAATCACAGAGCGCAGCTTCAGAGCCTCTTGCTCTGGACTCAGACCCTGGGTCTTCCCTCCCCTTTTTCATGCTCCTGCAGAAGTCCATGGGATGATTTGGTTTGGGGTTGGGAGAGGACAGGAAACCTTTCAGTGGAAACCTGGTGGAAAAGCACAGGAAAGCTTGAATCCTGTTTGGTTTGGGGCTGAAGGATTGAGATTTAGGTGATTTGGACCTGGAGGCATCAGGAGCTGTAGAAAGAGCATTGGCTTCCACCAGCTCTCAGTTTTTGTGCCAGTCATTCCCTGCCAGGAGCCAAGTTGTAGAGGTCAGGGAAGCAATGGCATGGGAGCAGATGTGGTTACAGGGTGTTATAAATGTGGTTAAGGCTCTTTTCCTGGTTATCTAGGAGCTCTCCATATCCTCTGCTTGATTTGGGCAGGGCAGCTGCCTGGCTGTGGGGCAGCACAGGGACCAGTGTCCCCTGACAATGTGGGTTCACAGGCAGCGGGTCCTGAAATGATGGTTGGGTTTATGACAGGATCCTGGGAGGTTTTGAAAATGCTCAGCAGGTCCTGAAAGCAGGAGTTATTCAGGGAATCTGGCTGCTGCATCCCTCACCTGCATGGCTTTGGTCCTGGATGTCAGGAGGGGTGATGGATGGCTCAACACTGGGGCAGAACTCATCCCAAAAAGCTCAGCAAACCTCAGGATTTTTCCTTGACACTTTGATCAAGATCTGAAGGGCTCAGGAGCTGGGATCAGCCAGAACCAGGCTGGATGCAGCTGTGGCCAGAGACTTATCAAAGCTCTTTGGGCAGCAGCTGCCTGCTTTTCACCTGGCTTGTCCCTGACTTGTCTGAGCTGGATCTCCAGCAGAAAAGCCAACAACATCACTTGTTGGTTGGTGATGAAAATTCGTGGTGATGCAGCCGCCTCTAGGGATTCCTCCTCCAGCCCTTTGTCAGAGCTGGGGATCTTGCTTTGCTTCTGTTCTCAGCCTGATACCACCAGGTGCCTGCTCCCATCTGTCCTGGCTGGTCCTAGTGGCCTTGGGAGAGCACCCAGGGAGGGCAGCGTGTCCTCCATCCACGGGGACACAGATGGTGGCTGCCCAATGCTGTATTTTTCCAAGATAGCCACCTGCTTCCCTCCCTGATGCCAGGGGCAACGCCAAGCCATGGGGCAGTGCCTCTGCCAACATTCCCAGTCCATCAGCCAGCACTGGAAGCCTCTAGAGAGCAGGTGGGATGGCATGGCTCTTCCGTGGTCATGGTGTTACCCAGGCAAAAGCAAGAGACACCAGGGAAAGGAGCTGAAACCCATCAGCGCTGGGTCTCAAAGGAAATCTCTGTCTCTGTTTGTACCCTGCTGTGAGAGCACCACTGACATCCCAATGTTGGGTGTTTTGGCCATCCTGAAGGTGGGCTCCCAATCCAGGATGAGGACAGGGAACAGGAAAGAGCCAGAGGAAGAGGAGCAGTGACAGCAAAGGCTGCTGTGCTCAGCCTCTCCCAGCTTCAAAGGCAGTTCCCACTCCTCCAGGCTCTCTAGCCTGCAGAACCTCAGACAGCTGATCAGAGAAGGTGATTTCTCTCCCTCTTTTCTTTCTTCTTCTGAAAGGCACAAAACCCAGCCTTTCACTCCCTGCATTTTGCAGACGTGCTGGGGTCTTTCTCCCACTCTTCCTCTCTGAAAATATCCCAGCCTAGCAGGAAGCCAGTATCACACCCCAGCTATGTCACTGTCCCCTTCCTGAATGCCTCTGCCTTGGGAAGACATTTTCAGGGAAGATTTCCTCTCTGATTATCAGATTGGGGTAATTTTTTTTCTTATGACCCCTTTTAGAGTTGCAAACCTGCTGGGCTCAGCTGGGCTGTCCCCGGGGAGCACTTGGCCAGCCTGGCCTGTGGTTAAACGAAGACTAATTCTTTATTAGACTTATTACTATAAGGAAAAATTGAAAGCGGTGATTTAATGATTGGAACAGCTCTTCTTCCACAGCTATCTGTCTGCCTATCTAAATACAGATATATATTTTCTAAGCACAAAAGTGCCAACATCCCTGCTCTGAGATGGGTGAAGCAGCTGAGAACCAAACACAAGGGTTTAAAAAGAGCAGTATTAAACAACTGATGTCCAATGAAAGCCTTAGGCAGAAGGAATTACTCTGCCAATAGATACATATTTATGTGGAGAATAAAACAGCTGGAAACAGATTTTTCCTCTCTCCCAAGGTTTTGGCTTCAGCAGGTTGAGGGAGAGGGTATTTGATGTGTAAATCCCTTCCTGCTGCTGGGTTTGGTGGAGGCAGAGCCACGTCAGGAGCAGCCCTGGCTCAGGGAAGTGTTGGCTTAGATAAAATGTTGTTGATTTAAAGGATTTTTTAAAATTTGTGTTTTTAACTTGCCCTTCTTGGCTTGCCCTCCCATGGCACAGTAGGGAGCAAAACTTGGTCAGGGATGGCCACAGTACCCAGGAGCTGTCCCCCTGTCTCCATCAAGGAGCAACACACACACATCCATATGGATGCGGCAGAGTGACTGGGAGCATCAGAGCAGCAATATTGCCAGGGATGAAGGGAGGCAATGTTTGCCCATAACCACCTTCAAGGTGATGCTCCAACCTAATTCCCAATCCCAGAATGTATTTTTCCCATCAGCCTGATGGAAAGAGCCATCCTCCTCCCTTCCACTAATAACTGCACTCCATTAACAACTTGAATGTTCTAGGCTAAGTGTTCCCATTTCTCCCACAAATGGGACCCTTCTTGCCCACCCAACAGTACAACACCCCCTCCTCCCCATGGCTGCTGGACCAGAGCTGAGGGTGGGTGCCAAGGGGGCAGTTTTTAGTCCTTGGTGTAACCAAGATATCTTCTGAGCAAAGCAATTTTTCATTTTGCCTTGTGCTTCTACCTTCCCCCTATCCAAGCACAGCCGGGATCCTCTGAGGGCCTGGATGACTCACCACAGCAGAGATGTGAGGACATTAGCACGATTCCTCCCTGGGCTCTGCATCTCCTACCATCAGGAGTTTTTACATTCTAAGCATCTTTGCTGCCCCGAGAAAATGTCACGTTTACCTGCAAAACAGCTGGGCAGAGGGAACACTTCGAGGAGACAGCAGGGACAGGGACTGGACCAGGGAGGGTGGTGTAGGGATCAGAGGGATGCGAGCACACACACAGAGTGTCACAGCCTCGCTGATGGCAGCGTGACACACGTGTCTCCAGCGCAATTAGTGCCCTCATCCTGAGTTACAGCTGGAAACTGCAGCGGGTCCCTCCTCCGTGGCTGCTCCATCGCCTCTTTCCCTACAGCCCCAACACTGTGGCGGGTGCAGTCGGCTCACTAATTACATGCCATGCCCAGACCGGCTGCTTTGCACAGTGCTATTAATTAGCATTTGTTTCCCTGATGGTTGCTGACCCTGCCAGAGTTGGGAATAAATTGGCTGCTGTGGGTAACGGGTTTGCTGCGAGTGGCCGGCGCTGGTGGCGCAGCTCCTGGGTAATGGCGTCATTACAGGACGAACTATTTATATTCTCATTTTGGAAAGACAAGGCGGTTTGTTGGGAGAACGTGGCTCTCAGTGCCAGCTGCTCTCGACTTTCAGGCTTCCAGAGACCTTGGAGAAAAGGCAAGGAGCTGAGACAGTTGGGATTGTTCAGCCTGGAAAAGAGGCTTTGAGGTCACCTAATTGTGGCCTTCCAGCACCTGAAGGACCTGTCAAGAAAGACAGACAGGGACTATTTACAAGGGTCTGGAGCAGCAGGACAAGGGGGAATTGCTTTCCACTGCCAGAGGCCAGGGTTAGATGGGATATTGGGAAGGAATTCTTCGCTGTGAGGGTGGAAAGGCCCTGGCACAGGGTGCCCAGAGAAGCTGTGGGTGCCCTGTCCCTGGAAGTGTCAAAGGCTACTCTGGACAGGGCTTGGAGCAACCTTGTCTAGTGGAAGGTGTCCTTGCTCATGGCAGGGGGTGGAATGAGATGGGCTTTAAGGACCCCTCACACTCCAAGAACTCTGGTTCCACGACTATGAAAGGGGGCACAGATATGGCTGGGGGAAGAGCTTGGCACCTGTCCAACCTGCCCTCCTGGGGTATTGAAAAATAACTGACATGGGGCTGGGAGATTCAGGGGTGATATAAAGCAGGTGGAAAGATACTTTGGGGACATTACAAGCAAATCAGGGTTAGAAAATGTGCAAAGACCATTTTTCCTCTGCAACACAAGCCCTGCCCAGTCCACGCATTTTGATGCAGAGGATCACGGAGTAGGGATGAGCCTGAATGTCCCATTGAGCCCCACAGTCTCCTTCTCCTCCTCTTTCCCAGCACCTTGGATGTTCTACCTGCACTAAACCTGTCCTAAACCCATGTTAATCTGTAGAGCAACTGTCCCCCAGCCCCCTTTCCTCCCCCTCTTCTGCTCACTAGCTCTGTCCTCCAGCCACCTGGCACTTCATTATATCACTCAAGATTAATCCACAGCTCCTAATTGCTGAACGCCCAAGAGCTCCTGGCAGGGAGGAAAAAAAGTGTCAGGCAAAAAAGCCAATGTCTTTTTTTTCTTCTGCAATATTTAGGTCGACCTACTGATGTGGGAAGAGCAGAGATGGGAATTTGTGTGGTTTGAGGGAATCAGGGGGTTTTATAGCATTTATTGGGGTTTTTTCACTGTCATCATCTCCTCCATCCTGGCTGTAAGAGGGAAGAGTGTGCATGATTCCAGCTGCAAATGAGGAAAAATTGTATTTTGTGGAGGTATTTTTGCTTTTATTGGGGGATCTTTGCTCAGTTCTCTGCATATTCAGCTAAAGAAGGGAAAAAAAAAGGTCTGTGCCAATTACTGTGATTTTAGGAAGGCTTAGATCAAAGTGCTCTGCAAACTCAGCAAACCTCTCTGGCCAGGAAAAAAAAGGGCACAGGGTTTTTCTTTAGGAAAACTATATTCTGTAATTTTCCATGCAACACATTTCACTTTAGAAATAAAGGTCTGTATGCAGTTTAGACTCTTTTGATGCTTTTAATCATCACAAAGCCTGGTGTGCAGAATTGCAGCCATACACCTCAATGAATCATTTTCTTCCAATGCACTGCAAACACTGCAGATGAAAACTGATTTTCCTCCTTTTTTTTTTTTTTTTTTTTTTTTTTNTTTTTTTTTTTTTTTTCACCCCAGGAAGAACACCCCAAAGCAAATACCCAGTCAGCTCAAATCCATGGCTTTGCTCCAAGTATTTTGGCTTGGCTGAAGAGCCAGGCTGGATCATGTGGCTGTCCTGGGCAATAACTAATTTTTTCAGAGCTCCTCCAAAGCAGTTGAATCACTCACATCAAGACGAAACAATGAAAGAGAAAGGAAATTCCATTTGTATCCCAACCTGGGGCTGGAATCAGAACTGGGAGGCTCAGCAATTTTTTCCTCCTATTTCAGTGCTATTTGTGTGTCATTCGATGCTGGGAGTGTCCTGCCGGATACCCCTGCTTGGTTCCTCCAGGTGTTTAGGGACCACCATACCACTGCATCCTTTGACAACCAGCTCTATGGAATCCAGACCCAAAGCCCTGCATTCCCCATCTTCTCCTACCCTTGTAGCAGAGGCAGCACCTTGTGTTTAGGAAAACCAGTGCTTAGGGGTTTATTAACACAAAAAGCTGAATAAAAAGCCCATCATTTGGAAGGCTTTGGCTGAGCCATAGCTCAAAGTAAGTGCAGCAGGTGAGGTTTCCCTAAAAAATTTAGGGTCTCTACAGCTCTTGCTTTCATTTGCATCAAGTCCCAGGCTGGTGCAGGATCTGCTCAGCTTTTGGGGTACAGACCAGCCTTCTGGGATCTGGGGAAGAGCTGTTGGAGTCCGAGTATTGGGGGCAATCGGGCACCTTTCCCAGGTCACCAAGGCACAGGGAGTTTTCTGGACTCCTCCCACCCCACACAGCACCCTCTGCATCATCCCTGCCCTCTCTAAATCACCCCAGTGCTGTGTTTTCCTGCTTTTTAAAGGAAGTCAGCCCAGTTCCTGAGCAAGGCTGTCCCCTTGCCCTGTGCCCACCATGCTGAGCATCACCCCGGTGTCATCACCTGTGGGAGAAGCCGTGATGCAGAGGTGGAAGTGATGGGTGGTTTTCCCAGGAGATCTGAATCTTGTCTACTGAAGACAGCAAGGTGAATCGTGCCAAAAGCCGGTGGGTGTCATCAGATAAATATATTGCATGTGGGTTTGAGGCCTGGGGAGGCAGTAAGTGCCTGTGCCTAAGGGATCATTTCCTATTGATTGGAAGTAAGCATGGGAATGGGCAGGGGAATCTGCTCAGTTTGTTGCAGAGGCTGCCAGTCATGGAATCATGGAATGGTTTGGGTTGGAAAGGGCCTTAAAGCTCATCTCGTTCCACCCCTGCAATGGCAGGGACACTTTCCACTGTCCCAGGTTGCTCCAAGCCCTGTCCAGCCTGGCCTTGGACACTTCCAAGGATGGGGCACTCACAGCTTCTCCGGGTACCCTGTGCACAGCAGGAACACTGGGACCCACACAGAGATGTAAAGACTGGCTCCAAAATGGCTTTAATTCAGTTCAGTTCAGAGACACGAACCACCACCAGCTATTCCATTCCTTTCCAAGAAGCCCAGGTTCTTGGGAAGCTGTGGCTGAGGGTCCCTCCAGGATCAGCTGTCCTGGTGGTGGACGGGACACATCATCTCCTGCTCCATTCCTGTGCACAGGGACCTGTCACTGTGCTTTGGGGGTTGGTGACCTGGGCCGGGGGAGTTATAGATGCATAAAGTGAGAGGATGGGGAAATGGGGTTGCCAAGGAAACCACAGAACAGCAAAGTTCTGATTGTTTTCTCAAGGCTGGAAAAATGCGGGGGAGAAGGGCAGCAGCAAAGCCCCGTGCTGCGGGCGAGCTGAGGGGGCTGGAGTACGGGGATGGGGGTGACCCCTGGGCAAGCCAGGATTGCAAAGTAAAACTGCCCATGTGCCAGATTCTGTGGAACAGGGTGTCCCTGAGGTGGCTGAGGGCAGTCCTTGGGAAGGGATGTGGTCTGGCAGCACCAGTAGTGGTTGTCCCCTCAGAGGGAAGCCTGGCTGGGGTTGGGCACTGTGGGGTTGTTTAAAGTGCTGCAGAATGGAGGTTGAATACAAAAACTCCATCAGACAGAAGATTGAGCGTCTTTTTGGAGTCATCTGGAGGGATTTAAAAGATATATCGATGTGGCACTGGGGTCATGTAGTTAGTAGTGTGCTTGGCAGTGCTAGGAGAGCAGTTGGGCTCAATTATCTTGGAAGTCTTTTCCAACTGAAATGATTCTGTGATTCATGCAGGGATAGGCAAAGAGAGGGAGGAAGAGACACCAGCCTCTGCTGAAGTTTGGAGCATCCAAACCTGGAACCTCAGGGTGGGTAAATCAACCCCTGGCAGGGACCATAAGGGCCTCTCCATCATTGCATGGTCATGACCAGCCCCACGTGGGGCTGGAGCTGTGACAGAGGTCCTGAGGTCCTGAGGGCCCTTGTCTGTACCTCCTGCCCGCAGAAGGCAAGGGGGACAAGTATCAGCATTTGCTGGTGCAGCCATGGTTCCACCTCTCCAGCTGATGAGAAATGAGAACAGAAGTGCCCACTTCCCCAAAGTTCAAGAGAGAGCTGAGTGCTGGAAGGATGGGCAGCTGCCAGAGATCTTCCCCGTTCCTCTTCCTCGGCAGGCAGGGGGATGTGGAGGGGAGGAGGGGACCATCACTTGGGGAGGAGAGAGGAGAAAGTTCCAGGGACCTCTGGAGCTGAGGGGCGGGGAGGGGATAGCAGGATATCCTGGATGGCTCAGTCCCCAGTTTGGGACTGAAAGTTTGGGAACAGGATTTTTGAAATACACACACCCACGTGTTTGTGCCCTTCCCGTGGAGCAGGTCAGAGGCTCAGGCTGGGGAATGGAGCCTGTGAACAGCTGCACACCAGAGCGCCCCTTACTGTCCCCTGCCCCAGGGGAACCCACTGTGCTGCAGGGGCACGCACGCTGCACCTCCCCAGAGCTGGAGCAGTCCTCAGCACATGAGCTCCTCTAGCCCAGGCACGGGGAGCAGCTCTCCCTGGGGGTGGGGGGACAGCGGAGCCCCTGCTTTCCCAGCTCTCCAGTTTGCCCCTCCCTTTCCTTCTCTGGGATTTCCCAGGGAACCTGCTGAAGGGGCACAGGGTGACATTTTCCATGAGGACAAGTTCACAGGGGAACAGAAGGACACAGAGGGATGCCAGGAGATCCATCATGACATACTTGGAGTCCAGCTCCCTCTGGCATCACTTAAACACCTTTATTAGACTGGACTGCAAAAAAATACAGGTCCAAATCTCCATATTTCAACCTTGTCCCAGGCACAGGTCCCTGAGGCACCCTAGGGACAGCCGGAAGCCCCAGTCCTGCCCTTCCTGCACTCCCCTCACAGCTCAAGGACACACTGATGTTTTATTCATCCCCTACAATCCACTATATTCCTTAATTGCAGCCACATGCACTGTTGCAAGTGTAAATAATTGCCTTGGAGGCTCATTAATCACTTCAGCGTGTTAATGAGCACCACAGCCCAGAGAGCTCACTCAGGGGGCCCAAGGGTGGTGGGGACCCCCAAACACGGAGGGTTTAGCATCCAAGTCTGGGTGCAAATGGCACTGCCTGTGAAAAATTCACACCTCAACCCAAGATTTAAAAAATTAACGATGGGTTAATTAACAGCTTCACTGTCCTTCTCTGCTCTCACCCTCTGGCTCATGCAGGCATGGGAGCAGCACCCACGGTCACCATGACCTTCCTGTGTCCCCATCACACCTCACAGCCACTGGAAGAGGCTGGTGGTGACAAGGGATGGGCTCAGTGCCACAAGGCTCCATCTCAGAACTCCTGTAGCCAAAGGGATGTCTCCCAGTTGGTCCCTGATGCCTTTTCTCTGAAAAACACTCCCCACTGTTGGTGGAAGTTCTGCCCTGCCATGGGGCAGCCTGCAGCATCCAGACCAAACCAGGGAGCTGCTCCAGCCTCAATTAAAGGTCTTTAATCACCAGTCAGGTGATGATGAGCAGCAAGCCATGGTTATATCCCAAGCCGGAGCTGGTGGATTTGAGATACATGTTGGAATTCGGTGAGGGATCTTGGACGACCCTCAAACTGGGAAGCTATAAACTTGAGACAGAGGTCCCAAACCCACCTTAGGAAACAGTCTGTGCTGCAGAGATAGTTCACACCTTTATTACTGGCTGGAAAGGTTCTTCCTCACTCCTCTCCCTGCCATCCTTCCTTCTTTCCTGGGACATGGTGCCTTCAAGCCAGGATGGACGGTCCATTTGTCACAGAGCACAGGAGTACAGCGGCATCCCAACAGCATCTGCACATGCTGCAACCACCCTGTCCCCTCCATGTCTCTCTCCTCCCTCTGTGTGCACTTAGGTGAGGAAGGTGTTTGGGTTAAAACCTGGCCCTCTACCACCCTCAGCTCCCAGGCACAGCCCCATGTCCATGGAGCAATGTCTCTCCTGCCCCCAAATCACCCAAGTCCAGATTTCTCTCAGGGAAGGACATGCTGCCCAGGTTGCACCAGTCTCCCTTTCCAGGAATGAGTCTGTTCTCAGTGGGATCCCAGCACACCCCAGCCAAAGGGCAGGTATTTGCAGGGAAGAACCATTGAATTCACAGGGACCTTCTCGAGTGAACTTGACATTGCCAGAGGCCACATCCCCAGGATGTTCGAGGGAGCCCAGTGCAAGGGAACAAGGAACTGGGGTTTAGGGACTGGTGCCACCCTGACCCCTCCTCCCCAGCCCAGCTACCCAGTGTGGTGTCACAGCATCTTGTCTTGCACCGTGTTCCCTCCAGCCCAATCGCCAGCAGCATCAGCAGAACTGCAGGAGAAGCAGAGCCCAGGGCAGCTGGTAAGCCCTCACCCAGCACCCAAAGCACCACTTCAGGGGGCTCTGCCACCCTGCAGGCTAGGAAAGGGGTGGGTTGCCCAGGGCCTCTCCCCAGATGGTTACAGACCTTCCAGCGGTTCCCACACTCATTGCACAGCACAAATGTTGTCATGGGCTCGTCAGCGCTGCGCGTCTGTACCTGGAGTGGCAGCACCGGGTCAGTGGAGACCCTTCTGGTGTCCCCCAAGCCAAGGTCCCCTTTGGACCAGGCCCGACCTGGTTGTAGGTGCAGTTCTTCTTCTTGCACTTGCCACACTGGAAGAGATCGGTGACGGTGCCACCTGTCTTGGCCATCTGGTGCTCCCGGATGGCCTCCTGGGTCATGGCGTTCCGCAGTTTCTTCAGCTCATCGCTGGCCATCTCCTGCCACCAACATTGGCCCGGATCGGTCAGTGTGGCCATGGCTCTGCTCACATCCAAGTACCACAGTAACACCTTCCCCATCCTCTCCCAAAACAGGATTAATCCTGCTGCCTGTGCTTGCTGGAGGGCTCAGACCAATCCAGATGAAAAAATCATCCCATCTTCAAACTAAAACTGCTGCCTGCAGGGATCTGTCTCCCCACAGGGGAAACGGGGCTTCGAGGAGCCTGATTTGTGGACCCTGGTTGAGGATGACAAATGGGGACACTCCAGTCTAATTCCTGCCAGTGTGACATCCCACAACCAGATCTGTGGGCTGGGGGTCTGCAGGGATCTAAGGGGACCTGGCAGTGCTACCAGCTTTCTCCTAATGCTCCCCGTGTCTCACTCAGCACTGGGGTGGGACAGGGAGGTGCTGGGACAACCTCACTGTGGACAGCACCAAGCCAATACCCAGCACTTGGGCACCACAGAGGCAGCATGGAAGAGATCCACGGGCACCAGCCCCATGAACCCCACTGCACACCTCAGCAGTCATGCGGGCGATGAGGCTGGGCTCGATGGCCCCACACAGCACATTCCTCCGCAGACCAGGGTTCTTGGGGTCCTTCAGATTGCTGATCCTGCTCCGCACCCGGTTGCGATACTTCATGTCTGTGCTCTTCAGCTCCTGGAAGATATGTGGGGCCAGTCAAGGAATCAAGGGAGAGGATGCCAGCTGGGGTGCTCCTGTCACCAGGGCCAATGGTCACGTGGAGGTGGCTGATCTCAATGGGGCTTTCCTCCCCGCAGGAAGTGTCCCCATCCTTGGCTTTAAGAGGAGGAAGCACAGCTTGCGATGTGGGGAGGAAAATTACTTTGCATTGCCTTGGAATGTCTAACATCCAGGCAAGGCCATGGGCTCAGGGACTGAGCCCTGTCATCAAGCCCTGTGCTGGGACAAAAGTGCAGAGGACTCGGTCTACTCCCTCCTCCCAAAGAACATGGGTATGGACAGGTAGCAGTTTTGGGCACAGTCTGAGAGGCACCAAAAAGGGCACCCAGGAGGTGAACCACCCAGGGATTGGTCCTAGTCTCAGGGGGATGCCAGGAGAACCCCAAGCCTTGAGTTGAGGGTGGGCAGAGGTGGGTCCATCCTTGCCATCATGGCACAGTCTGGACATTGTGACAGACTGGTTCTGGCAGGAGACACAGACACCTACAGCAGGCTCATGGAAAAAGCTTTGTCTGGGTTTGGATATATTTCCCCAGAGATGAAGACAGGTCCCTGCCCAGAGGGGACTGGGGGGAACACACAGTCCCCTGCACAAAGGCGGGTGCTCAGGAGATGCATTGCTCAGCATCAGCTTCAGCCTCAGCCTCAGCATCCTCTAACTGAGGTCTGGGCTCCCTCTGCAGGCAACGAGAACGGCAGAGTCTGTCACCCTCTGTCCTTGTCCCTGTCACCCTCTGTCCTGTCCCTAGCAGCACTCTTGAGACCATGTACACGCCCCCCCCCGCCCCCCAGCAGATGAAGCCTGGGGACCCCTAGCCCCCCAAAGGATATGGTCTTCAATCTCCGATGCCATCTTCTCGCAGTTGACGCTGAACTCCTTGTAGTCATCTAAAGGGTAGAGAGGTTGAAAAGTGTGTGAAACCAGCCACAGGTCTCACTGTACCTCCCCCAGAAAATCTCCCCTCTCCCCCTGTACTTGCCCCAGACACTCCATCTCTAAAATATGTATTTTTACCCATTTTGAACCTTGCTAAGATACATCTTCACATCCAACCCCTTTATCAGAGACCCCACCAACCTCCTTTTCTTTCCTTTTGGGGCTGAATGCTCCTATCAGGACTGTCCCATAGGAGAAATAGCCCAGTCTGGGGTCCAGCACCCTCAGAACCGCTCACCATCCATGCGGAGTGCAGCCGTCAGCATCTCAATGCACTTGTCCCGCACCGAGTCCCCTGTGAGATAGCAGGGGGCCAGGAAGCAGGGGCTGGGAGAGAAGGAGGGGCTGGTAGGGGTTCGTGGCACATCAGGTTTGACCTTGCTGCTGTTGGTTCTGCAGGGGCACATGGAGGGACATGGGCAGGTGGTAGGGTCCTGGCACAGCCACAGGGACCCTTGGAAGTGGAGTGAGTCTCTGTTACCTTTCCTCCTTGCTGTCACTGGAGTTTCTCTGGGAGCTGGCTGGAGCTGGAGAGAGGCTGGTGCCCACGGAGGCTCTCCTGGGAGTGGCATGGAACAGGACAGTGGGGATGACACCAGAGACAGGGCAGGCAGGACAGGGGACAGAGACTGGTGGCAGGACCTCAGGCATCAGCACATCGATGAGAACGCTTGGAAGCCAACAGGAATCTCCCCAGGGGAGGATTTGCTCCTCCCAGGGAATATCCCAGTGCTGTGGCAGGATCAGGGCTCCCAGCCGCTTCTCACCCCTTCCATGGTCAGGTTAGGGTCCCCCTTGGGGACCCTTAAAGCATCCCCCTCCTTACCTCTCCCCTGACAGTCTCTTCTGTGGGGAGGAAGAGGAGGAGACAGTTGAGGACCTGGAGTCAGCAGAGGCTCTCCTGACAGGAGAAGCCCCATGTCAGAGGGCAGTGACGGGGACAAGCGGTGGGTCCACATCCCCAGCCACAGCCCAGTGAGGGGCTAAGGTCTTGCCTCTCCCATCTTCACCCAGCCCAGCACCCACCTCTCTTTCTTGCCATCCAGAAGTGATTTCTTGGAGGACACAGTGGGGCTTCGGCCATCACTGGACTCTCTTCACCACGGAGGCCCAAAGGAAGGGAGAGAAGCTCTCAGCAAACCCAGCATACTCTGGCAACCTGTGAGCTGGATCCTGTCCATCTGCATCCCCCATCCCTGAGCCCCACCCCAGGCTGCCTGGGCTGGCAGTGCCTGGCAGAGCCTGGGTCAGGGCATCCTTCAGCAGGTACCTCTCCAGGCTGGAATCGGCAGAGTGGCCCGGGGTGGTGGTGGCATGAGAGTCACACTTGCTGGGCTTCCTAGGGATAGAGAGAGCAGGGCTCAGATGAGCACTGTCCAAAATTACCTCATCCACGGAATAATTAGTTTTAGAGAAGAGAAAATAAAAAACAGCCCCTTCTCCCTCCTCCAAAAACTGCCCTGATGCTATCCCAGAGGCAGTTTGGTCTCCAGAGGTGCTGCTGGCATCCATGAGCAGGCAGAGATGGATGAACTCTTAATGATCAAGCAGAGGGTGGTCTCATATTGACCCTGGTTCCCCCCAACAGCAGGCAGGAGCCCTCACCTCTCCTTGTGCTTCTCCCTGTGCTTCCTAGCTGTATTCTTGCTGTGCTTCACTCCTTCACTGGGGCAGCTGGAAACATCTAGCCCCTTCTTCTTCTCCTTGTCTCCATCTGTGTCCTTCTCCTTCTTCCCATCTGCATCCTTCTCTTTTTTTGTGGTGGTGGACTCTGGGGGAAGGATTTGGGTGTCACAGTCACAGTCCAAACCAGCACAGGACACCTGCAGAGCTGCATCCTGGGCTGGGGAATGATTGTGGAGATGCTCAGCCCTTGGTGGGGCACACATTGATTCACACCACTCTATCGCAGAATGAAAACAAGCCCTTGGAAAATCTGGGTTACAGGCTGCACATCCAAGCTCTGGACTGATTCCACTCCATCCCACCAGAAAGCATTGGGGGCTTGAGGTGTGGGGATGGCCCAAGCAGGATTGTGGCTTTGGGGGGTTCTCACCTCCCTCCAGCATCACTCACCCAGAAGCCGCTTCCAGTTTTTGATAAGGATTTTGGCTGAGGCCGCCACCTCTTCATCTGAGCAGTGTTTCCGCACTGAGTTCACAGCCACTCCAATCCGTGTGGTCTGGGGACACACACCAGAGACACATCCTCAGGGATGTGCTGGCTGGCACAGGGCACAGGGCACAGGACAAGCTACCCCATGGGGTGCCCCCCCACCCAAACCCTCTCACCTGGAGCAGCTGGATGGTCATGGTGTAGCTGGTAAGGGATTTGAGCAGATCCAGTGCCCCTTCCTACAGCAGGGAGAAGCCATGGGAGCCCTTGAAGAGGCACCAGGCAGCACCAGGAAGGGCATGACAGGAGAACCCAAAGCAGCCCTGGGCTGCTCCCTGGGACTGCCTGACCATCTGTGTCAACACACTGATAGAAAAATCCCACACCCAAATCCTGCTGGACTATCCCAGCACCAGGTCACATCTCCAGCTGAGTAGTGGGAGCTTTTCTTAAAACTTGGGAAAACCCCATCTGCAAGAAAAATCTGGGCTGGTGGGAGTTAGGGACAGCTGGGGGATTTCCCAATGTCCCCCACCCAGGGGTGTGAAGGTCCATGGGACACAAGTCCCGGGATTTCATCCTGATACCCTGCATTGGCAACTGGGATAAACATAGAACCTTCTTCCTCCTCCATCTCTTTCTCCTCCTCCTCATGCTTGGTATTTTTAGAGCCCCAGCAGCAGACACCAGCTTCCAGGTATCCCCCCACGGGGACAGTGTTCCATGGACTCCCACCATGAGGGGCTGGATCAGCCTCCCCCGGTTTGATGAGTGCAGGGACATTCCTGTGCTGTAGTTGGACCCTGGCTCTGTCGCATCCCAAAGTGCAGCAGGAGACGTGTGGAACACCCCTGTCCCTCGACTCCTGGGTAATTCCTGGCACCAAGCAGAGCCACGGGATCTGATTTGATACCAAGCATTGGCATCCCAAAAAGCCACTGGATCCAGGGAGATGGCAGTGCTGTCCCCCAGCCAGGAGCCTGCACCTCGTCAGGGCAAAGGCCAGTGGAAACAGTCAAATATTAACTCTGAGAGCTGGGCTTGGCACATGTAACTGGCTCACCAGGATCCCCAGATGGAGCCTCACTTGGCACAAGGGTGGCACGGCTGGATCCCGGCTTCCCCAGCACACAACCACCAAATCCACCCAGGAAACAGTGACTGACCCCTTCCCCTCCCTTTGCACACTTGTGCAACAGGCAGGACTGTGCCTGAGGGTGCGTTGAGGGTGTTACATCCCCCAGCCCAGAGCTTTTCCTTGCTTGTACACAAGCCTCTGGCCCTGGCATTCATCGGGTGTTGGTGCACAGGCTGGGGGCCAAACACCTGTCGCCCACAATCCGGCACTGCCAAGCGGCGTCAGGAGGTGCCACCCATGGGACAAACGCCCCTTACCCCCAAATCCCAGTGTCTGGGAGCAATGGGGTACAGGAGAGCCCCAAATTAGAGGCAAAATTAAATCCCCTGGGTGCTGACTATGATTCTGAGGCTGGGCTTGGGTGACACAGGCAGCACGCCTTAAACCCACTCAGCCTCTTCAGGTACAACATGAGGGGTGTGAAAAGCAAACCCTCCACTTTCCCAAGCCATGCAACATTCAAACATGCGAGTAGACAAGCATGCGTGTAAATAAGCATGTGTGTAAACATGCACACGTGCAAATACGTGTGTGTGTAAATATGCACACATGCCCCGAGGAGCTCGGCCACCTTACCGTGCTCTTCCTGGCCACCATCTTATCCAGTTTCTTGGCAATCCGGACCAGCTCCTCAGCGGGCCCCATGGCAGGGGCTCCAGTGGAGCAGGACGCTGGCTGCGGGCACAGCTGGGCACTGCTGACATGGGGGTCCTGGGCAGCTGGGTGGGAGGGAGCAGAGAGGAGGGGAAAAAGGGGAAAGGGAAGGGAAGAGAAGAGAGGGGAAGGGAGAGAAAGCAGAAAGGAGGTGGGGCTGTCCCGGCCAGTTATAAACTCCTGCCAGGAAAGCAAAATAGCACGGGGGAGGGCTAAATATAGCCGAGAACCAGGGTTGCAAGAGCGGGGGAGGTGCGCGTCGGGGCGCTCCGGGATGCGCGGCTGCGGCGGCCATGGGGAGCCCGGGATGCCGAGGGACAGGGCTCAGGATGGGGCTTTGCCATCAGGATGGCTTAGGTAGGGAATCCTCAGGGGCACGGGTACAGTGCAGTGTGCCGCAAGCTCTGTTTTTCCCCAAAGTTGATCCAGCAGCAAGACCCCTGGGGGAATAATGTTTATACTCCATGCATTGGAACATTCCAATATACATGGAATTCCAGTATATAGGAATAGTTCTTATATTGGAGTACTCCACATATTGGAGTATTTTGGTACTCAGAATACCCCATCCCTGGGAATGTCCAAGGTCAGGATGAACAGGCTTGGAGCAACCTGGTCTAAAGGAAGGTGTCCCCCCTATGTCAGTGGATGCACAAAACGATCTTTAAGGCCCCTTCCAACATTCCTTTGAAGTGCAGCAGAGATGGTGTGCCATCAGCGCCAGCCGGGCTAGGAGCCAGGAGCCCCTCAGGCCTGGCTGGACAGGCAGCAATACAGGGCACAGGCCATTGGGATATGTAGGTGACAACGACCTTGCCATCCTTGCTTGACCCTGCTCCAGCACTCACGGGGTGGGCTGTAGGATGAGCATCCTGCTCTGGATCCATCCCAACACACTGGGAAGGTGCCCATGTCCTAGGCCAGCCCTACATGGCTGCCCCCAAGGGTGACCACAGATGCCAGTGACTGGGAGACTTGGGGACACATCAGCAGCATCACCATGCTAGGGACTGCCAGGGCAAGGGTTGTACTCCCAACATACTCCCAGGTGCTTAAAAAATTATGGTTTATTAGAAATCAGAGACAGAAAACATTTTTTAAAAGACTTTTTTGAGATGAAGCACTTGACACAGAAATGAGAAGGGTAAAGTGAAGGGGTGTGGAGGCAGGTGGCTCCCAAGGGACACTGGTACAGGGGTATGCTGGTCCTAGAAAAAGCTGCAAAACCCCCTCTGAGAGCCCCTGCCAGGGAAGGGGCAATGATCCAGCACTCACCCCATATGAGGGACATGGAGCAGGGGCTCTGTGGTACCACCTGAAACATCCCGCACCCTTCAAATCAGGGAATGGCATTTCGCTACCAGTTTTGGAGAAGCTTTGGAGCATCCCTGAACTCCACCAGTCCAGGCAGCTCCCAGAACCTCGGGTGAGGGATGGACACAAAAAAACAAAACCCTCTCCTATTTCTTGCCCATCCCAAAGGCTTCACATTTGGGGTACAGAAGAAGGCTGGTGGTCCATGGCTGCCCCCAGGGTGAGGAGGAGGCTTCATGACTATCTGGCAGAGGGTGGGGGGATACCAAATACAGCTCCCCCATCCCCAATTCCTTGCAGAGAAGGAAGAAGAAAATCTAAGGGATGGGCAGAGTCCACAGGAAGGACAGAAGAGCAGTGGGAGCAGGGGCACAGAAACCTCAGCCCACCAGTGCAGCGAGCATGTCCGTTCTCTGCTCCTCAGCTCCCCACCGCTGCCATCCATGGACGGTTTTCCCAATCTCTGGGCCCCCTTGGAGGGCAGTGGTCTCATGCCAGGATCCTGGGCACATGTCCCTTGTGGCCTGGCTCTATCGAGCCCCTAGGAGGGAGCTGCCTCCATTCCCAGCCAATGGGAGAGTGACAAACCAGCCACCTCCGCACGGTCAGTCGTTCAAGAGGTGGACGAAGCTGGCAGGGAAGACTCCGGTGCGGGAGCCATCACCCTCGATGAAGCCGACCTGGGGGTGCAGAAAGAGGGTTCAGAGAGTGCCAGTCTTATCTCGAGATATCAGCCCCAGAACTTCTTCCCTGCTCAATTCCAGCAGGGATTTAGAGAGGCAAAGCTGTGGTGACACACACATCAGTGGAGCCCTTTCAGCTCTCCTCCATGCATACATGGGGCAGAAGTCTCCCATCCATGCCCCCCCCCAAAAACCCACCCTCCTTCAGAAGAGAACTGGAGGCGGAAAAGGACCAGGATTTGGACCCCAGCACCTGTCTGTGCCACGGTGACTCACCCATATCTGCTCGTCCTCCTCCCGTGTCACCACAATGACCTCCCCCTTGGAGAAGGTCAGCTCCCGCGCCTTGTCTCCCTTGCAGTCAGCCACCGCCTTTACCCGCTTCTGCCTCCCCTTGGCCTGAAATGGGATGAAAAGGCGGTGACAGACCCCCCTGAGGCCATCCAAAAGGTGGCAACAGGGATACGACGCCCTGATCACGCCATCTGCCACCCAAGGATAAGAGGAGCTGGGATGCTTGGGGATGCAGAGAGGAGGATTTGCACCTACCGGAGCAAATCTTCTGGGCATGGGCACAGGGGGCACCTTGCTGAGAGTGGGGTCCTCGGGGCCACCGGGGCTCTGGGGGGACCCAGCTGACCCTATTTTGCCCACCATGCCACTGATGCGCCGGTACGAGCGGGTGCTCTCTGAGCTGTGGGTGACAGCAGGAACAGTGTCACCCCTCCCTGCTCTTGCCTTCCCCTGCCCTGTTTTTCATCCTGCAAGGTCTCAGGGAGGTCAGGGCTTCCCCCATGGGACCTGGATCCCAACCACAGCCCCCTGGATGCTGATGGAAAGGGTTCCCCGCACCCAAACTCCCTCAAATGAGCCCATCCCACCACATTTTCCCAAAAGAGAGAAAAAATACACATATTTGATCTTGGTGTCCTCCCAAATAACCTACATCATTGTCTCCAAGGACAACCCAGCATCCCCACAGCTGCCCTTGTCTCCTCCTGCATCCCAGGTCACCATCAGTTTCTTTGGAGATCACAGAGGGTGGGGACCCTTTTGCTTCACAACAATTCTCCATGCCCGTGGGGGTGGCAGAGGTTGAGGCTCACCCACCAGCACCGTGCAATGACCCGCCCAACACTAAGTGCAACTCCAGTCTGGAGCAGGGTCCCTACCCAAACTTGACAGGGGGGATGTCAGGGACCGTGCTGCCTGGCAGGGGCTGCGTGGGCGGGGGACTCAGCTCTGGCCCCCGCCGACTGCTGCTCGTGTCCGTCTCGGAGCGGGTTTCCCAGTACGCTGCCCGCTGGCTCTCGGTGGGGCTGCGGGCGCTGGGGGTGTCATCCAGGGCACCCGTGCTGCTGGCACAAGGCAGGCTGCGTGGTGCCAGTGCCTCCGCTGGCCCAGAGAAGTGGGGCTCCGATGCCTGCCGGGGCAGTTCGGGGCGCTCTGGAGGAACACACACAATGGGGGCAATAAACTTGGCCTCTGGGGGAAGGCACAGCCCCACCATGATGACCCCCAACTCTGACTCACCGGTGGGGCTGTGGCTGGGTTTGGGGCGAGAGCTGCCCCGCGTAGGGTTTTTGAGGGGCAGCGGTGGGGGGATCTCCTCGCTGTGAGCCCGGCGGGGTGCAGTGCGCGAGGGCACCAGGATGCTCTCGTAGGTCTTGTTGGTGATGTCCATCCCCATGCAGCTCCAGCGGGTCTGGGGGCAGGCAGGCAGCGGACTGGCAGCCAGTGGTGATGTGCCCTTGAAGGAGCGCTGGAGGGGGCTCACCTGGGGGTACACACACAGCTCCAGGGATGTCCCACTGCCACCAGACCCCCAAAAGGGTCTGCACTCCCCCAGCTCCCTCACTGGGAATGTGGAGGCCCCACCCTCCCACAGTACCCACCACCATCCCACAGTACCTTCTCCTCCAGCTCATCCTCACTGTCATAGGAGAACTCTGATGGCAGCTCCCAGTCATAGTCCACATGGATTTGCAGGGAGAGCTTCCCTGCCTGCGCCTGCTCCAGCTGCCAGAAGGATGGGGCAGGTCAGGGGGATCTCAGAATGGGGCAGTCCACAGGGGTCTTGGAACTGGAGGGACACGTCTCTGAAGCCCCACACCTTCAGGCCAGCCCTCCTCAGGTGCTTGGTCCCCTCTCCCCACTCTGAGCTTCTCCCCCATTCCTCCATCCCACCTACCAGCTCCTCACACTCGCTGTACTTCAGCCTCCTCGCCACGTCCAAAGCTGTCTCGCCTGCGGCGTTCACTGCCCAAGGGACAAAAGGGAGACAAATACAAGCTGCAGCCTTACCACTCCCACCAAAGAACCCCAAAACCCCCATCCCAAGCTCATACCTGTGGTGAAGGTGGCTTTCCCTTTCAGGAGCAGCTTGAGGCAGTTGGGCTGGTTATAGAGTGCACCGTAGTGCAAGGCCGTATTCCCATTCTGCGTCACCCGGTCCAGTGTTCCCCTGGAACAGCAGCAAAGTCAAGATTTTGACAAAAGCATCCTGACAAAAACATTCCTTCCACGAGGGAGAGGGACAGGGAACACTGGGAACCCTTGGGGACGCACCCATTCTGGATGATGAAATCCACCAAGGGAAGGGATGATCTGTCGGCGTGGCGCACGGCCATGTGTAGTGGCAGCTCACCTGCATCCTGCCAAGAGATGGGAGGGAGAGATGACCCTGAGAATGCTCATCTTTCCTCAAGATAAAGAGAAAAGAAGTACTGGATCCAAGAATGCTCATCTTCCCCCCGAATGAAGGGAAAAGGAGTGCTGGACACATGTACGCTCATCTCCCCCGAGATGGAAGGGAAAGGAGAGCTGAACCCAAGGATGCTCCATCTCTCAAGATATGGAAGGGAGAGGAGAGCTGGCCTCAACAATGCTTCGTCTCCTATGTGTAGGAGAGAAGAAAGCTGGACTTGAGGATGCCCATCTTCCAACCAGCACATCCCTGCCCAAAGCCCAGGACAACCCAGAGCACACAGCCACCCAGAGAGGGAAAATCCATTCCCTGTCAGGTGCAGGCCTCACCTGACCCTCAGGGCTGGCCAGGGGCTTGGTCAGGTCATGCCCCTCAGCAAAGGCCTTGAGCAGGGCCAGGAGGTCACGGGCTTGAATGGCTTCCCAGAGGCCGTGGGGGTTGTCCTGGCTGCTTTTCTGCACGTAGCGTCGCTCCATGTACTTGGCCATGATGTATTCCTTGCGCGCAGCCCTGCCGGAAGGGGGGCTTGGATAGGCATGGAGACAGGGTGTGGAGCCCTGTGCTCCTGCCTCCTCCTGAAGCCTCAGGATCAAGGGTAAGCCTCCAAAGAGGTGCAGATCCCCACCATAATCCAGCAATGTCACCAGGATGCCGCATCCCAGGGCTGTCTTAGATGGGCAGTGGCAGCATGGGGACAAGAACAGGGCACACACCATGCACTCCTTTTCCTTCTCCTCTTCTTCCCAGCACACCCAAGTCCTTGACTCACATATCACTGCTGGCCAAAGGCTTGGGACAGTCCTGTGTGGGTAGCGTGGCCTCCATGATCTCATTGAAACGAGTGTTCCCAATGCTAACAGCCAGCTAGGGAGAGAGGACAACAGAAGGATGTAAACCCTCCTGGCCCCACTCACCCTGTTCCAACCAGATCCCATCCCAGAAGGAAGGAATCCACTGGATCTACCCAGGGCTTTCCCAGAACAGCATCTTTGCCAAGATGATGCTCTCTTATAGCAATGGAAATCTGTTTTAGGAGGGAGAAAATCCTGGGGAGCTGCCAGCAGCCCCCTGCTTAGCAAACGGCTTTGCAGAGTCCCCCTTGCCTACACCACTGCACTGGGGAAACTGAGGCAAGTTTGCAAGCCCTGGAGCAAACTGAGGACAGATAGAATGGAGAAGGAATGAACCCTGTGTCACAGGAGGTTTGGAAGACACAGAGGGTGGTTCCCAGGGGCCAGGAGATCTCTGGGCTCAGAGAGCAGCTTACCAGCAGCTCGGAGGTGCTGAGAACATCCAGAGTGAGGGACTGGATGCGGGAATAATGCACACCCAGCTCCCGATGGATACCAGAGCACTCGATGCACGTCAGGATGCCAAGGTTGGTAGAGAGCCACGTGGGATCTGCAGTGGGAGCGGCGTGGGGCTCAGCACCACACCCAGCCCCCAAAGATGCTGTGACCCCCATGACAGCTGACTCACACCCAGGGCGGGGGGACACCCCAGCCCTGACGTACCTGGGGCACCGCAGTCACAACACTGCTTGTTTCCTGGCATGTTCTTCACCTCACTGATAACCAGCCTGGTGAGCTCCTGCATGCTGCCGTCCACCCCGGTGCCTGCCGCCACCCCGCCACTGCCCCCATCCCCCTTGAAGGCATTGCTCAGGGCTTCATCCTTGCTGTTCTGCAGCACTGAGACCCACCTGGGCAGGAGGGAGGAGGAAGAGGAGGATGGGGAAGGCAGAGCAGGATCTGGCACGTCAAGGAGGAGGGATGGGCTGTGGCACTTACACGACACACTCTTGCTCATCCTCTGCTTGGAAGTGATATGTCCTGTTGTCTGTAGGGATGAGGAGAGAGGAGAGAAGGTGAAAGGATAGAAGCTGTGTCTCCCACGTCCCTTGAATTGTTTAAGCTTGGACAGGGCTTGGAGCAATCTGGTTTAGTGGAAGATGTCCCTGCCTACGGTGCGGGGGTGGAACAAGGCTGTCTTTAAGGTTCCTTCCAACGTAAACCATTCTAGGATTCTATGGTCTAGGGATGCCCAGGACAGCAGGAATCAGCTGACATCTCTTCAGAGGAGCTGCTTAATTACAAATTAAATCACTGCACATCACTGTCCGATCACCTGAGCCCTGTCACAACCTCTTTTTGTCGCAGCTTTCTAGATCCCCTTGGAGAGATTGACCCTTCATCTGCAAAGACAGCTAGGAACACACCCAGAGCCAGATTAAAAGCATTTAAAGAGTGTGCCACTGTGTTTCAGAGGGAAAACCCACTCCAAAAAGTGAGAGGTCCCACCACAGCCTCTGCCTCTAGGTCAAACACCTCACACCCCAGCTGCAGCATCTCATCCCAGGTACTCACGTGTCACCAGGTCGAAGCATTTTTTGTCCTCAGCATGGGGCCGCACCTGGCAGGTGAGGAGGTTCAGCTTCACAGGGGGACGATTTATCTGCAGGGTGAGAGGACCAAGGTGGGTTAAAGGACCAGGAAGGAATGGGATGGGCATCACCAAGGGATGGGCACCATCTCCAGTGGCAACTGTGGTGGTACAACCACCACCACAGATGGTTTCTCTTGGGATAACCATGCAATCAGACCCTGTCTGACCCATTTTCGAAGAACAGGAACCCTTTGCAGGAGAACACGGCTCCAAGATGTCCCTTTGTCCCTCCTGCAGTTCCCAGTGTCCCACGCCAGGTGGCAGCCCTTCCCCCCCAACCAGCCCCATCGCCTTTGGGCTTGCGGGACCCTCATCGTCCATCTCGCTGCCCCAACCAAGTTCACCCTCCGCTCCCATGGATCCCTGTCAGACACGGGGCACCACCTCCGGAATCCTGTCAGACACGGGGGACTTTCTTTAAACTGTCCAGTCTCATCCTGTATTGATTTTTAAGCCAGGCAGATTTGTAATCAGTTTGGGCAAAACTAAACCTGAAATCCAGTGGACACCAAGGCCCAAAGGGTGCACAAAAAAGGGTCAGGGCTGCAGCCCCCCGCTCCCCACCGTGCTGTGGGAGATGGTCAGGCAGCCGTACTTCACACCGCACTTCCTCTTCTGCCACACTTTGCGGATCCTGAGGAGGAAGAGGAGGAGTGAGGATTGCACAGCTGCAATCACCCACATCCACATCTCATCAGAGGCCTGATGGGAGTTCTGGACATGGGGTTGTGCTTTCTCTAACTCATAGAGCTCTAAATGTCCTGTGAGCTGGATTCCAGCTCTGGAGCCTCCCATGAGCACTGACAATATCGGGATGAAGCCAAGAGCTCTCTGGGATTACACTCATCCTCACCCATCACTCTTCTTGTACAGGAATCCTGACTTCTCCGTCCCATACTGCTTGTTGCCTTGGTGCTGGTGGATACTGTAGCCACTGCCAGAGTTCTTCCTGTTTAAGTTTTCCTGAAAAAAAGACAATTAAAAAGCAAAGTCAGAGACACAGAGGCAGCTGCTGCCTCAAGTGCAGGACCTTGTCCTTACGGGGGTGCAGTGTGTCCAGAAGATGCCACACAGCCCCGTGCCCTCCCAGCATTCAAATGTCTCCAGGTCCCTGGAGAGGTTAACCCAGCTCCCCTCTCTCTTCTGCTCCCCATTCCCAAACTAACCCTAGGGTACCCAGCACCCTCCCGATGCTCCTTCTCAGCTTTACCCTGCCCATCCTGGGGGTCTTACCTCCTTGTTCTCCAGCTGCAGGACGTTGCGGAGAGAATCGCGCGTCTGCGTGAGCTGCTTCACCTCCTCCTCCTGTGCTTGTCGGAGCTGGAAAGGGAGCAGCTGCCCTCACTTCTGCACTGAGCACACGTGTTCCCAGAGGCTGGCGTGGGGACAGGGGGATCCCGGGGGACGTGTGTGAGGGGCATTGGAGAGCAGTGTGAAGGCCTTACCGCATGGAGGGACACAGCGAGCTTCTCAATGAAGGGGTAGAGGTTCTGGGCAGCCTTCCAGCCATCTTGGAAGAAACTGGGTGTTTGTTGAGGGTGATTAAGATGCAGATGGGGAAGATGGAGGAAAAAAAGAGGGGTTTTAGAGAAAATGTGGCAGGAGATCATGGCGATCCCTTCCCTGGAAAGCTGTGCTTGCTTTGCGGCTCTCTGGCTATGGGGATCTGGAGAGAGCCTAGCAAAGGTCAAGCCTAGCCCATGGGGTTTGGATACACCAAATATTTGGGGTGCCCCTGCATCCTCAGCATGCAAGATTAGCCTCTCGTTTAATCCCAGCTCAACTCACTGGGGAGCAGTGCTGCCAAAAGCCACATTCTGGAGGGTCTCTGGGTCACAGTCCCAGTCAAAGATATGCTTTTAACCACAGTGACTGTCTCAACCTTCCTCAGTTTCCCCACTTGAGAGCTGGAGGAGATGATGACTCCCACACACTGCTATTCCAGCCTCAAAGAGCAACGGGAGAGGCAAGGGGATGTTGATCCTCACTCCAAACACCCTTGCTACAAGCCCCATGGCTAATGCCAGAGCTGCTCAGCTGAGCTCATCCCTAGAAATTTATCTAGAAACCAAATAATCAGATATATCTCAAGCTAATGCCCCTCCTGCTGCCCCATGGACATGTTTACAGCTCCTCAAGACAACAAAGCACATTTCAACTCCCCAGAGAAAACTGAAAAGTGATGGGCTCTGCCCAGTATCTCCACCAACAGCTTTATGGGTCTGGGATTAGAGTAGAAGACCTCAGACTCTCATGGGACCACCCAAGGGTGACAACCAGACCCCGGGACGAACCATCTTGACCCAGGTGGCACCTACTTGTGCTGAGCGTGGAAAAACTTGATGAGGCTCTGCAGGAAATCTGGTCCCTGCTTCATCTGAGACTCACTGGCTTTTAGCAGGTACTGGAGGGGGAGAAGACACCTGGTTAGGTGACAGAGACAAGGACCAGCTGAAAATATCCCAGAGGAAAGAGCAAGAGCCTCCCCAGCCCTTGATTCCCTTCCCAGCACAGCGAGGAAGGTTAAAACACTGGCTGGGTTTCAAGAAGGGGAGTCATGATGTTGGATTTGAAGGCAGCTCGCTGGGGACCACCCTCAAAAAACCTGGCTCTGGAAGTCCTCCAAGACATGGAAAGTTCAAGGACTGAGGCAGGCCTCCAGGGTTCCCAGCCAAGCATACTTCTCCCACTGCTTATTACTTCTGGAGTTAATAAATAACTGAAACTCAAGGCAGCTTGTGAAGGGAAAAAAAAAAAAAACCAAAAACAACAAAAAAGGCCAAATGTTTTTTAAGATATGGCCCTTTTATTCCCAAAAAATCAGATTCCAAGAAGCAAGCACCTGCAGCACACCAGCACTGGAGGTCTGCTGAGGTGCCCCGTGGGATGGGGAATTTCAGCTTTATGCATCAAACCCATCCATCAGCTGCAGGCAGGGAAGGAAAGACACGGAGTCTCACTCACCCTAAGCAAAATAAGAAGGGGAAGAGATTTTTCCCCCGCAAGGTCCTCTCCAGCTGCTGGAATGGTTTTGAGTGGGGAGCGAGGGGAGGGGGAGGCAGCTCTGAGCTCTGGGGGCTTTCCAGGGTGAGATAGAGCCCCTGGAATGGAGTCTCTCCACGCCCCAGGCACTCCAGACACCCTGAGGAGTCACTGGACTGGGGACAGTTGTTAAAGTGCTCTGTGACAGCTGGAGATGCCAAGTCAATGTCAGGGAGCATGTCCCACCCAGAAAAGGGCACATGTGCCCAGCTCCCATGGGATGTCCCTGTGCTGCCACCCACATCCCACAGTGACAGTAGCAGCAGAGCGTCCCAGGCAGCACTGGCTGGGACCCATGAACAAAGGGATGCTCCCAGCAGCCCTGGGTCCACGTCCAACTGCTCCAACAGCCCTGAAGGTGTGAGATGGCCCACGATGGGGAGGCACAACCACCCCATGGGGTGAGACAGGACCCTGGAAGTAGCAAAACCCACTTTCCAATAAACCCATGTGCATCATATGGCCCCCAGCCCCCCAGAAGAACTCCCATTTCCAGGGCCAGCAGCAGCTCTCATGCATGCAGAAACATGGGTGCACATGCCCTGCTCCAGCTCCCACCTCCCCATGTGCTGTTACTTATCCCACAGTGGAGCTATTCAAGGGAATGACTCATCTGGCTGGGTCCCAGCTCTGAGACAGGCACAGCCTCCTACCCACAGCCCCTGTTCTTTGCTGGGCGGGCATGGGGCGGCACCAGGATCTGGCCCTCGGGAATATGGGAGACCTCTGAGACAACCCATTGCAGACTTGCTCCCTGCTCTGCCACCCTTGAAGTTTATGGGGCTGCTGAGTGTCTGGAGCCAGGACACTTGGGTTCCTCCTTGCTGCGAGGCTTTGAAATTGAGTCTCCTTCACTTATTCCCATCTGACCTCCCAAGCATGGACTGGAAGGACCCAGAACTGCCAAGGATCTGGGTGACTTGTGACCCCCTTCATCAAAGCCAGGAGTAGTTTTGAGGATAGGCAAAAACCACAAAGCCAACCTCACAGATGTTACCCAAAAAGCTCACTTTTTACCCAAATGCCACCCAAGGAAGGGTAGAAGTGGGGCTGAGGGGACATGGAAGGAAGCTCCAGGCCACCCTCGTGGGGCACCATGCCATTTGGAGCTGCATCCCACAGGGACCTCAACAGGGGGATGGGATGGGATGGGATGGGATGGGATGGGATGGGATGGGATGGGATGGGATGGGATGGGATGGGATGGGGAATGGGGATCCCCGAGCTGGGACCATGCAGGGGCACAGGGGGATGGAGATGGACGAGGGTCCGCTGCAGCACACAGGTGGGGCTGCTTTGATGTCGGATACTGGGACAGGCTCCGATGTCCCCGCACAGCTTCTAGCAGAGCGGTGCCCCATGCCCCCTGAGACTCTGTTCCTGGTGGGGAAAAGCCCCCAGTTCCCTTGGCACAGCCCCCACCTCACACATGTGGAGCTGCAAGAGCCGCCGCTCCTTCTGCATGTCCTCAGCCATCTCTGCTGCTGCTGGCTCGGCCTGGATGACCCCAGCCAAGCGGGCTCGTTCCTTCTCCATCTTCCCCCTGTGGAATGGGATGGAGGTGGGCTGGGGACATCCCTGCTCTGAGGGGTGTCTCACGTGGGAGGCTACAATGGGGATGTGATCAGGAGAAACATCTCCAGACCCTCTCCAACCCCTTTCCCCTTTGGGAAAAGCTGGACCAGAAGCCTCCCCATGACAAACTGGCACCATCAGTGCCTGGCTCCAGCCCAGGGACAAAACACCTTTGTGCAGAGTGGGATTAGGTAGATTTTGCCAGAGGCAGCATGTTGCTTACACTTTGGTCTCATAATCCTTCCAGGCCTTTTCAATCTGCTTCTTGGAATCCTGTGGCAAAGGAAAGAGGGGGTGGCAGCTGTCAGGGAAAGCAAAAGAGCCGGTGGCACTAAAGGGGCCAAGAGCTTTGCTCTGTATTGCTGCACCCCTTGAGGGGGACGGGTGTCCCTACCAGGTCTTCACCCCTCACTTCTGTCACTCCCAACTCCCATTGCTTTTTTCCAGGCCCTGGCACTAGCTGCTTCCTTCTCCTGGCCACAGGCATGAGCTGAATCCACACCAGAGGTCTCGCTGCAGAATGCCACCAAATGAGTGATGCTGGTGACAGGACTTACCAGGCGGCCATCCTTCAGCTGCCCCTTCAACAGGCTGTCCAGGGGGAAGGACACAATGTTATTCAGGTTCTGCACCTGCAGAAGGTAGAGATAGGGTCACCCCATGGTGAGAGAAGTCAGGGAGCTGGAGCCCCAGGTCCTTCTCGGTGCCAGGGACCTTCCCCCAACTCCATCACTACCCCAAGAAGGGTTAAAGAGGTTGGAAGTGCAGCTGAATCCAGGATCCTGGCAGAGGGCATGCTGAGGCTTGTTGGAGCTGGCTGCAAGATGTCTGACGAATGTGGCCCTTCCCACAAACCACACCAGCACCACAGCTGCCAAAAACAAAGCAGTCTTCCTTCATCGACACCTCATCCCTGTCCCCATCCCTGTCCCCAGCACCCAGCAACATGACCAGCCCCTCCATAGTCCTGTGACACAAACAGCTCACCCATGTCAAAGGGGCTTCCCAAAATGTCTCCCTTTGCTGGGATCTGGGGATAACGATGCAGCCACCACTATCCCTACCAGTGCTGTGCAGGGGTCTGTGATGGGGCCACAGGAGCCCACTGCTGCCCTGGCATCCCTCCTTGCAGCCCACGGAGCAAGACCCCATTTTAGAGCTGTGAGAGCAGCTCCAGCACCCACACGGGACTTCCCCAGTGCACACAGATTTCTTTTGAAGGGTTTTGGTCTTCTGCAGCACCTGGGGAGAAACCCAGCTCCAGGGCACAGGACCACCCCCAAACCAGGGGTAATGGGGGAGCTCCAGGGAGACTCTAGGAGGGGAAACAGCTTTTTGGATCTGGTTGAGGGTCTTGGCACAGAACTCACTCAGCAGCATGTAGGGCAGGAGGTGGGGACTCTCAGAACTGGTCCATCTCCTCCATCAGGACAGCTCTGCAGAGCCCTACTGGAGCACGGGAGTCCAGCAGGCTATGACAGCCAGGATGGGGAAGGGGAGGAGCAGGGAGGCCCAGATTGGGGTAACTGGGAGAGGAAGACGCCAAAAATCTGAAATTCTTGCTGGGGGAAGGGCAACAAAAATCAATTTCCTCCTTAAGCAGAGCCAGGGGACAAAAACACCCTTTGGTGAGGGGGATTTGAAAGTGAACAGAGAGGGCCACATGGGACCCCCCAGGGATTTACTTCTGGGCATGCATGAACCCAGCTCCATTCAGGAGCTGAGTTTTCTATCGGAGCCATTCCTGGCTCGGCTCACAGCCGCCTCTGCCTGCTCCCCATGGCCCCACTGTGCAGCCCAGCGTGGCTTTGATTTACTCTTGGCAAGTGAGATCAGAGATGCAATTGATGTGAGAAAAAACCAGAAAGCAAGAAAAAAGGGAAAAATGAAAATAGCAGCTCCAGCTTCCCATCAGATCCCAGTGTCAATGGCCCAGGGAGCTGGGAGTGAGCTAAAAATCCAGTAACAGGGGTATCAGCTGGTCTGAGAGCACGGGGAATGTGTCCCTGAGCCCAGGGATTGCTGTGTGTGGTGGAGGGCAGCAAAACTAGAAGGAGGGAAGCTGCACTGGTTGGTGGGGGATTCCAAATCCAAGTGGATTTGGGACAGCTTACCAGGTTCTTGAAGAGTGCAGTGACCTCGCGGGTGAAGACGGCCAGGTTTAGGAAGCCGGTGGAGAGCTCATGGTTGTTCTGGGAGAGGTGGTTGTTGCCTAAGTTCTCCAGGGCCTCACTGTACTGTTCCTCATTCTCCACATGGGCTGTATGGGGAGACACCAGAGAGGGACACAGGGTGACCCTGCAGCACCTGACATATCATGGTCACACCATCTCTCCACCCCTTTTTAACAGAGCTGGGCTGACACTGATGCAGGACAGCAGCAATGCCCCAAAAGAACCTCCCTAAGGTTCTTAATTTTCCTTTTCATATATATTTCAGACAGTTTTTGGCATCTAAGCACATTATCAGGTCACGTCATGAGGTTCCACCAGCAGCTAACATCCACCTCCCTATGTACTTTTTTTGGGTTTGCTACCCACCTCTGTAGCAAACCTGGACTGAATCCTGCTGCACAACAACACTGGAATATTCAAAACAAGCTTCCTAAGGCGCTCCATTTCCTTCTTTATATAATTTTAAGACAATTTTTGGCACCTTAGCATGTCCAGACTGGCGGGCTGGTAGCATCCAAGCAGCAAATACCCTCAGGCTCACCAGCACTGATGGCTGCCCGGTGTGACCATTGTTGGTGGAGGATGGGACTGTCACACACCCCCAGCCCCATGTTTTGGGAATGCCCATCATCTCCTGAATTCCCACTCACTGAGGCCAGAGATGTGAATGGCTTTCACATATTTCCTGATCCTCTGGAGCACAGCTTGGTCCCCATCCAGGCTCTGCAATAGCAAAGAGAGAAAACAAATGGAGCTCATTAGCCAAGCATGGCTGCCACTCCCCCAGCCCAGCTGGCCCTTGGAAAGGCTGCAACTCTACTGTGCAGATGTGTGGGGCGGGATCCAACCTCCCAGGGCTGGGAAAGGAGATGGAGGCATCCTGGGGATGCCGGAGCCACAGCGTCCACCCAGTCCCCTGCCAGGGCAGTGGTCCCAATATCTTTGCTATCAGGCAGGGCTTTGGCTGGCCCCAGAGAGAAGGGTTTAAGCAAGACAGTAGGAGGAGGTAAGAGGCTCTTTGGATCCCAGCAGTTTCTATTAACCATGGAAAATGCCTTGCTGGCTCTTGCAGGGACTGTTTCAACCAAGGAGGAGTTGAAGCATCATGTAGCACATCAGCCCACCCCCATGGGTCAGAACCAGGTGAGATGTGTGAGGGCCCAGCTCCCCATAAAGCCAGAGACAGGACCCACGTCCTGGTGATGGGGACCTAAATCCCATAAACCTTTGTGCTGGTTGTGTGCAAAACCACAACAATCCCACAATGAGCATGGGCTTTCCAAATGTGGCTTTCCAAACCCCCCCAGCTCATGCAGGGTCTTGCCCATGGTCCCCAGCACCACGAGTCTCCCTGCAGCCCCATTGGCCAGATCCTGCTCTGGTTCGGAGCTCTCCCCATCCTCCCATCTCTTCCTACCTGTACAGCCCTGATTTGCCCTCTGAGCACCACAACAAATTCAACCCTACCCAAGCACTATGACAAACTCACCTCCACTCAACCCAAGGGCAAGGGGCTGTGGTGCTGCCAGCACAAGCACCCAAGCACACACTGGCCCCAGCATCAGGAAAGGGTTAAGGGCGGCTTGGCTGCAGGTACCAGAGCCATGATAACAGGCTGGAAATATTTAGAGGGCGTGAACAGCAGAAAGGGCAGGGATGAAATCTCAGAGGAATTACAATAAAGAGGCTCTCTCTCTGCTTGAGCTCTGTTGAAGGTTTTCAGGCTGATGTCAAGGCTGATTTCCTGACAGCAGGGTCAGCCTAGCTTCAGCACTGTTCTCTTCGTCAGATGGGATGCTGCCAGGATGAACTGGCTGGGAGTGGACTGGGGCTGAGGTGGGAGCCAAATCCCCTGCTCAGGGGAGTCTTGCAATGCATCTACAGTGGGGAGAATGTTGGGGTGCACTACAGTCCCCCATGGCCCTTCTCTGTGCACCAAACTCTCCAAAGCAGAGATATTCTCTGCCTCTGGAGAAACCCAGGGATGCATGCTTGGATCCTCCAGGCTTGCAAACCTGGCAGAGTCCTAGGAAGGGGAAACTGAAGTAGCATGAGATGCTTTGGAAGCGTCCCTAGGCAAGTGTGGGAAGATGCTCCTTCAAGTGTCCAGGACAGAGCAGCTCATGCTGGTACCAGCTCACAGCTACAGGATGCAGAATGCAGCGCTGGTGCAGAGCAGGGATGATCCAGAGAAGGACACAAGGGCTTTCAGGAAGGAGTCCGTGAGTCTACCAGTGGGCACAGGGCAAGCAGAGACAAGTATTTGGGTGGTAAACACAGAGGGAATCACCGTACAGTGCTGCTGGCACCTACAGGCAGCACTGGCATGCCTGATGTACCAGGCTGGCTGCTGGGAAAATAGTCCTTGGCTGCTCAGGAGTGGAGGAGCAGAGATGTCTGGAGCCCCCGATAGAGCCCCGGGCCCAGCTCAAGGGCTTCTGGTCAGAGAGCAGCTGAAGACATTGGCACAACAGGGGCGGCAGCAGGAGGAATTCCCCATGGGATGGAGGAAGGGATAAATGCACACCTGCACCACAGCTAGCTGGGCTTGCAGCCTGGGGAACTCAGGCAGGATGCTCAATGGGGGCCATTCTTCTACCTCCCCCGCTGCTGCCGGCTCGTGCCACCCGGCGAAGGAGCCGCCACGGGTGCCAGAGCCAGGGTGCCAAGCTGCCAGGCCAGGAGCAGTATGTGGCCTCATATCCTTGCCCTGTTGGGGCTCCAAGGATAGTGTGGAACTGATTTGCTTGGATTTCCCTCCTCCCCTCATGCTAGGACCAGGGGGATGCCAAAGTCCAGCAGCGGTTTGGCCTCCTCCCCAGAGCCTCCCTTGGCCTGGAGGGTTCAGCCCTGTGCCCTCCATGGCACATACGGCAGCAGCAGTCATGACTCTCAGCTCTCTCTCATGCTTGCTGGAGCTTTACTAAGCCAATCCCAGAGACCCCCTGTCATTCCCACGGGACGCATCTCTCCCCATCCCTGCATCCCTTAACCACAGCCTCTCCAAGCAGCCAAACTACCTGCTGCTCCCTCCTGGCTGGAGTTGACCCTCCCTTCCCCACTGGGAAGAGGATCCATGACAGTGACCAGCATGTGCTGATGGGGACCAGGATGCTACATAGTGAGTTCCCAGACTGCCAGGCCTGGGACACTCATCCCACTGCCCCCAGGTATCCCAGCAGCCCTGGCACCAGGGGCCCCCCACTCCCTGCCAGCCCTGGCTCTCCTTCAAAGTCATTCCTTGGCTAAGAGGAGTTGGCAAAAGCCACAGGACCAGCTGGAAACTGCCTTTATTCCAGGCAGGAGAAGGAGGATGAAGGCACACCACGACCTCTACCCTTCCCAAAAAAGCTGCCAATGACTTTGGGGGGAGGCTGAAAATACTCCCCTGGCTTTGATCAAGGAGGACACCCCCCAGAAATACCATATCCTATCAGGGCTGGCTCCAGCACAGGAGCTCAACAGTGGATAGGAATGTGGGGCTGATTCTCTGGGGGCACGTCCTGGGCCCCAGGACAGGGGTGGTGTGCTGGTCCCAGTGGGAAAGAAGGATGCCCTAGCTCCGGGGAGGGGTGCCTTGATCCCCAGGAGGGGCAGGTGGGGATGCCCTGGCCCTAGAAATAAGGAAATAGGCCACCTGGCTTTGGGGTGGTGGGAGGCTGTAGGTACCCGGTTTATGATACTTGGGAATGGGGCTGTGATCCAGCCTCATCCCCAATGGGCCTCAGCTGGGGAGAACAGGTGAAGAGCATAGACTGTAATGAAGAGCACACAGGTGCAGTGCATGAACTATAAGGGGTAAAAAGGTTGGGCTTGAGAGCAGGGGAGACAGATGCTAGCAGATGCTTGCAGCCATGGGAGGCTCCCGATGTTCCTCTGTCTGAGCAGACAGCCTGAAGCCTTCCGACAAGGTACAGTGCTACTCTAGATTATTATGTGTCATGGCTATCTTAAATGTGGACAATGTCGTGGAGTGTGCTGTGACAGAAGGCATGTCCTGGCCTGGGGGGCCCTTGGAGCTTTAAAAAAGCCTTTGCTCGTTTCTGCAGGCTTAGCCCCCCATAAAAGTATGCTAAGGCTGCTCGGAAAATGCAAACGGGCCCCCACCCGAGAGTCCTAAACCACCCGTTTAGGATGACCAGCGCAGTCTCGGGGTGAAAGAGTGGGCCCTAAAAAACAGAAGCCCGAGGGAGGCGCAAGCATCAAGGGACTTGCACCTATTGGCGCGGAGGTGTTCCTAGGCGGGATGTGGGGAATGTTCCCAGGTGGGATGGGCAGTCTGACCCCCCGACCACCCCCCCGTCCTCGCTCACCTCCTCCAGAGTCCCCACGGCCCCCCGGCACTTCTGCATCTTGGAGGCGAAGGCGGCGGCCGGGGAACTGAGGTCCTCGCTGGCAACGGCCAAGAAGTCGGCCACGCTGAGCTGCTCTGGCATGGTGCAGGGGGCACCGGGCGGCAGCAGGGGGAGCGGGGGGGCGCCTCCCCTGCGGAGCGCCCCAGGGTGCCGGCTCAGCCCGGCTCAGCGCCCCGCACCGGGAGCCCCGCGCCCCGCACCGGGAGCCCCGCGCCCCGCACCGGGAGCCCCGCGCCCCGCACCGGGAGCCCCGCGCCCCGCACCGGGAGCCGCTCCGAGCCTCCCTCCGCCCGCTCCCGCCCCTCCGCCGTCACGCGGCGGCCCCGCCCGTCCGCACGTTAAAGGCGAAGAGTCGCAATGCTCCCCAAGAACTGTTCCCATTACCCCATTCGGGGACATAGCGGGTGCGGGGTTCCCCTGGGCTGTGGTGGGACGAAGAGAAAACTCTGTGGTGTGGGTAGATCCGCACCCCCAGCCTTGCCTCGGCACGCACTTTTCCCAGGTACCCAACATCTCCCTAACCCCAATACCCACATTCCCCAGGCGCCAACACCCCCCTTTCCGAGGCACCCAGCAGCCACCTAACCCAAGCACCCAGGGACCTCAGCACCCATCTCCGCCCGGAACCCACCTCACCCCAGCACTCCAGTACTCACCTCTCCCAGGGACCCCAGAACCACCTCTGCCCATCTTGGTGCCCAGTCCGCTCCAAACACCGGTTTAACTAGAGGTCACCCCCCACCCTGCCCTTCCTAGGACCCCCGAGGGGACAATCCTTAGACAGGGGATAATTACTGGAGCCTTTGGCATTTTGTAGCGCTAGAGGCGACCTCTTTGTTCCCTCTCCTGTGCTCTCATTCGTCCCACCTCTCAATGGAATTTGGTGTCCCATTCCTGTTTATTTGCTCTTCACGGAGGGTAGGGAAGCCTGGACACCTCAGGAGCAGGCAATTAGGTTGAATCGACACTGAGCAAGTCCCACTGCAGGGCTGGAGTTGGTGACAAACTGGAGCAGAAAGGGGCAAAAAGCCTCACTGGGGCCGGTTTGCCATGAGAGAGGCCAACATGGGTGCAAGGGGGCTTTGCAGACCCCTCCCCCCATGCCCCTTGCACCGCTCACGCACGGTGGATCAGACCCTCGACCCTTTTACTGAGCCAGGAGTGGGGCTCAGTAAAACTCAGATCTCTGAGTAACCAGGGCCAGCCCAAGCCCTCCTCTAACCTGCTGCTACTGAGGTGCTGAGAGGGACTAGAGTACAGGAAGAGCCATCACAAGCCTTGGGTGAAAGGCTACGCTTGAAAGATTCCATCCCTCTGACACCGGCAAGTAGGCGAGCCCTACTTGGGGTGGGGGGGACCCAACATCGGCCGAGCTCTCAGGACCTCTCCCTCGGCAGGGCTCTGGCAGACAGAGGGTTAAAAGGCTGCAGCCCAGGCAGGACTGGAGCAGGAGGGATTTGGATAAGAGCCTGTCAGACAGGCAGTCTCCGATTCCCCCCCCCGCTTCCCCGAGGGGTCCCTCCGGTCCCTTGGCTGGTGTGGCCCTGCCACCTTCTGGCTGGCCTGGGGACTGCGCGGGGGGTGGGGAGGGGGGCGCCCAAATCGCCCGGGAACATCCCCTTACTTGTTGTAGGACACTCATCCCCATGGAAGACGGGGACTCTGCGCCCCTCACTCGGCTCACCTGGCCCGGGGCTCTCCTCCTCCTCTTCCTCCACACCACCAGACTATGTAATGCCAACATGTGCCACGATCCCAAGTACAGGACATCACCGGGTACCCTCAGACATCACTGAGTACCACCGGGTATCTCTTGGTACCAATGAACATCAGGTATCACCAGCCATCACTGGGTAGCACCAGGTATCACTTGGGTACCACCACATGCCACAGGACATCACCTGGTACCACTGACCATCACTTTGCCACCAGTGCTGGTGGCATCCCCAGGTCACAGCATGACATGCGACACATGGGGAAGGACCTTACATGGACACAGCTCCCCCAGGATCTTGCTCTGCAGACCCCAAATTGGGGTGCAAAAGCCCATCCAGCCCCAAGATCTACAGGGAGCTGACCCCCAGCCCTGGTGGGGCTTTTCCCACACTCCTGGTTGGAGGGACTCTAGCTCAGGCAAAAGGTCATCCCAACCAGATTTGGGCTGGAAATCACCAATCGGAATAGGTCAGACCCATTCTCCTCACTCCAGTCAAAGCTTCATCTCAAACCCCTTCTCCACAAGTGACTACAGAGCAGGCTGGCCAGTTAAAAAGCTCCAAACCAAGCCATTGAAACAGGAGCAAAACCAGCTCAGCTCCTCTCTCCACCCAAACCATTCCAACATTTTGCTGCTTAAAGGAAAACAGCCCTTTACGACTCCAAAATTTTATTTCAAACCCTCCTGGGCAGAAAACACCAAGTGCCACAAGTTTTTCCAGGCCAAAACATATTCTCACCCACACCATCTCTTGAGCCAACCTACAGGAGCACCAACAGCCCAAGGACAACTTAAATACACCCACTGACAAATCCAACCCCTCCCAGCCCCGCCAGCCCCACACCAAAGGGGGGACCCAGATAAATACAGTGCAATAATTACAGATATTTAGCAAAGAATGGCACAATTAAAAGCCCTATCCTACCCCATGTCCCAGGGCATGTCCCAAGCTGTTTCCCAAGCCCCTCTCTGCAGGTCATCACCTCCCCAGGCATACCTCTTCCCAGTACATTCCAGTATTGATACTCCCAGCACCAGCAACTCCAAGAGGCTGGAGGGAGCTGGTGTGGACTGGGGCAGAGGGGCTGCAGCCCCTCAGGGACTATGGCTCCATGTCCTGGCCAGAGATTTTCCGAAGCCATGTGAGTGTCATCCTTCCCTCACCCAAAGGTGACTGCAGCTTTGCTGCCTCAATGTTTTTTTAAGGCTATTCCAGCTGTGGTGGGGGAAAATGCCACTGGAAATGACCTGCTGTGACATGAAGAACCACTTTAACTGAGGAGCAACTGGAGTGACCCCAAATCATGACACAGCCCATTCTGGGCAGAAGTTTCTCTGCGACCCAAGGGTGCTCCTAACCCATGTGGGGCACCCAAAGGCACTCCCAGTCTACCGGCATCCCCATGGTGATGGGGGGGTTATGGTGAGAAGCATCAGTGCCCCATGGTTTTAATGGGGGATGCTGGGACGGGTCCTGGATGGATCCCAGGGCACTCCCAGAGCCCAGTGAGATGACAACCAACCTGGGAGAGTGCAAAGAAGCCACATTGGGTGAGCAACACAAGGCCCCCTCTCCCCCTCATCCTCAGGAAACCCAGTGCTCCCCAACATACCCCAATCTCTCCAGGCACCACACAGAGATCCCACACGCTCAGGACACAAGTGGCCAGAGGGAACAATGGCAGTGGGGACTGGGGGGACACTCAGTGCTTCAGCAGGTCTCCCAGGTCATAGGTCTCAAAGAGGTCTGTGACACCCTCACCCTCAAGCCCCCAGAGATAGTCATCCTGTTCCAGGGGGGGCGAGAAGGTGATGAAGGGTCCCAAGTCCAGGTGGGAGGGGGTGCAGGGCAGCTGGTCCTCTGTCTGCTGCAGAAGATGGGCAGGGGAGCCCAGAAGCCCAGGCTCCATCTCCAGCAGTGAGCTGGGTCCCCCCTGGATGGGGAGAGGCAGAGACAGGGGTGAGAGAGGAGTTCCTGTGCCCCCCCAGCTCTGGGAGATGGGGTGGGGTGGCTGTGTGGCTGATGGAGAGCTGTTCGTCAAGCAAAGGGGTACGGGATGGTCCTGTGGGGAGGCAGCAGCAGAGGAGACAGGGTGGTCCTTTGTGGGGCTTTCCTCCATGATCTCGTCTGGGCAGAGGTACACCTCGATGGGGCCGTTGGTGCTCTTCAGGTAGAGCTGGAAGTTCTCCTGGGAGGGCAGAGTAAGGCTCAGGGGGTACACCTAGAAGGTCACCCATATCCCACTCCACTAGCCCCAACCCATGAGGGATCCAGTCGGGGCATTGCAACCCTTGAAAGACCAGCTCGGAGTCAAACAGCCCTATGGAGACACCCCAAAACCACCCAGGGTCATGCTGGGCTGTATCCTTGGGACACCCCAGAGGGACCCATCGACTGTGGCAGCAGCACCCACACACACCTGGCTGAAGTCTGGCACCTCCAGCTGCGTCTCAGGGGGAGCCTTCACGGCAATCACCGTCTGCTCCTGGAAGCTGCTGATGGCATGGAGGTCCTGGTAGGTGACATATGCTAGCGTGGACAAGGACGAGGTATAGGAAAAGGAGGGGCTGCAAGCAGGCTGCATAACCGTCGCATCCCCCCAAACACCTCCCAAGCCCAGAGGAATCCAACTGGAGGAGAAGGGGCTCAGAGGGATCCCCAATACCCTGCCCTCCCTCCCATCTCCCTCAGCAAGGATATCTCTGGTTGGTCTCATTGTCAGCCAGCTGCTGGATCTGCAGGGCACAGTCCTGCATGAGCTGGTCCAGCATCCTCTCTGTCCTAGCCAGTTCGGCCAGTTCCCCACGCAGCACTTGTTGCTTTGCCACCATCGCTGCATCCTCAAAGATCCCTGTCCCCCTGCCAACAGAGATGGCATCTGAGTGATGGCACAGCACACCCTACGTGTCCCGCTCCCTGCCCCATCCCTGTATCCCATCACTTACATCCACTGGATGTGGTTCTTGGATTTCTTGCAGATGAGCTGGATGCCCTCCAATACGTTGGTGATGTCGTAGATGCGGCGTTTCTGGACCTCCAGCACCTCAGCAGCCCGGTTCAGATCCACAACACCATCAGGAGACTCGTTCAGCAAACGGATGAATTTTTTGGTGAGCAGCCCCAGTGAGGTGTCGTAGCGAGTCTTCTCCCCGGGAGACTTGGGGGCTGTGGGGAAACAAGGTACCCCCCCCATCCTCTCCTTAGTTTGGGATGTGGGATGGAGGTGACATGGGGCTAGATATGAGAAGCCACATTTTCCTTTCTTTAGTGTCAGATCTGGGACAGAGTTTACATAGGGTTGCAAACAAGAGATCTCCCCATCCTCTCCTCAGTCAGGTCCATGGGACGGAGGTATCACGGGTCTGAACTTGAGAGACCCCCCCCCGCCCCCATCCCCTCCTTTGTGTGGGATATGGGCTGGAGGTGACACGAGGTAGTGCTAGAGGGGACATGGCTCTAGGAGGGAACAGAAGTGGGGTCTGCTCCCTACCAGCTTCCCCTGCCCCATCTCACCCCGCATCACTTACTCCTGGGGCTGGGGACCTGTGCCAGTGTCCAGCCCTTCCCCTTGGGTGTGCGAAATTCGGGGCCCTCCAGGTCCAGCTTCCTCTTGGCCTGGAGCACGAGAGAAAACCCTGCATTGTGGCCAAGCCAGACTCCCCTCTGAGTTCCCCCAACCCCCCAAGGGACATCAGCCAAGCCCTGGGTGCCACATTCTGGAGTGAGAGAATCCTGCAATAGGCTCATCCAGTTGCAATACTCCTTTTGGGAAAGGGCATAGCAGCACCCAGCAATATGAGAGGCCACTGGGAGAACTGGACAGAGAGGAGATGAGGGGTCTCATCACCCCCCATGACTTCCTGCACACCCTGGCAGTCACAGGGAATCCACCAGGATTTCCCCTCACCCCCAGCTCCTGGCAGGGCTCCACAGGCTGACTTCTGGGAATGCAGTGGCTCAGAAGCCAGATTCTCACCCTCCCACCCTGCCAGCTGGCCCACTGGGGTGCAGGATTTCACTTCCCCCCTCCCACCAGGTCATAGTTGAGGCAGCCAAGGGCACCCAGCTGCCACCAGCACACCTGGGACCAGCTGGGTTCAGCCCCCCCCAGGATCCCTGGGTGCCCTGGACATATGTACCCAGCTGGAGGGAAACTGGGGTGAGGGAGATATGCTGGGTTCTGGGAGGGGAGACAAACATCCCTGCACCTGCTGTCTCCTCACCAGGACAAGCAGCTCCTTGAAATCCCCCCAAAGGAACCCCGAGCAGCACTTGGGCAGAAAGGACCCAGGGAAAAATGCAGCAGAGTAAATTCACAGGAGAACTGGAGAGTGTCACCAACCCCCCCCCCACACACACACTAATGCAAACAAATCCCCCAGGACCCCTTCACACCCACAAACATGCACAGGGCGATTTGTGGGGGAACGCTTTGATTCAGCAGCAAAAAGCAGCCCCCCAGCCCCATCCCAACCCCCACCAGTACCTGCTCCCAGGCCGGGCTGTCCCACAGGGTTCCCCCCAGTACATCCCGCATAGCGCCCAGGTGCCTGTGCCGGCTTCCTTGGAAGCACAAGGCACTTTGCAGGGGAGGGTTGGGCACCTCAGCCTCGTTCCCACCCGAGGGGGCCGGCAGGAGAGGCGCCAGGGGCTGTTTTCCTCCCCCCCCGGGAGCCAGGTTGGTCCCGAGCTCCTGTGGGAATCTGTTCCCTCCCACCCTTCCCCGAGCAGGTTTTTCTCAGTGAACTTGCCTCCAACCCCAGCGTCGTGCCCCCGGATCTGCCCCGGAGCTGCCGGCACCACAACGGTTAATGCCGAGCGCATGGGAAACACCTGCCTCAGATAAGACCCCATCCATCTGCCAGCGCGGGAGGGCGGGCATCGCCCTGCCCCCCCCCGCCCCCTGCTTGCTTCTCTGGCATGAATGGCCATGGTCAATGTATGTTCCCATCACTGTTGGGGAGGTCAGCTGCACCCCACCTACCCCAAGCNGGGGGGGGACGGTGGGATGAACAAGAGTAGGTAGTGGAACACACTCAAAGACCCCCTCAGGACATGGCAAGACCACCCCATGCCACTTGCTAGCCCCCAGCCATGGCTCCCCAGGATGTAGCAACACACTATCTACACCCCAATATAGTGGTGGGGGTGGGAAATCAGGCTTGACCCCAACATTTCGGGCGTATATAAGGCAGTGAGGGGGCAGGCTGGGCCCCCTGCCAGCTCTGCCTGCCAAGCAGCCCTGAGCCCAGCCCTGGCGCCAGGGGCTACACCCTGCGCCCATCCCAAGCATTAGAGCATCCCTCAGCCCCCCCGCAGGGGGCTCCTCCTGCCAACCTTCCCTTTCAGCAGCATCGGCTGTCTTCTCCGGGCTTGCCCGGGCTCTGCCCAGCCCTTTATGGGGCTCCCCCCGTTCCCCCTTTTACCAGCCCCACCGCCCCCACGGGGGCGTGGGAACGCAGCGCCTGGGGCTGGGCACTTGGAGCTGGCAGGGAGCCAAGGGGCACTCCAGGATCCCGCCGCTTGCTTGTGCTAAGGGGCTGCTGGATCAGACTCCCACAGGTGCAGCTCCCACTGCCTTGGGGTGGCTGAGGGCTAGTAGCGCACAAGATGCGTACAGGGGAATGGATGCTGATCCTAGATTTGGGAAACAGTGAGACCACCCTGCACTGAGGAGGAAGTCAGTATCCTCACCCCAGGTACTGCTCCCTACTCTGGGGTGCAGCCAACATCTGCTTCCCCTCCAACAACCCTATCCTGGGAGATGTTCCCCAGTAGAGAGGAGCTGGTGGCTTTAAAAGCCATAGCCAAACAAGCCCCTCCAAGGGCAGCAGCACAATCACCACTTCCTCAGCCGTCTCTCCCCCAAAAATCCCCCCTTTTGCCCATGCAGAAAACTCTTTGATGGGATCAAGGTGGGATGGGATTATGTCACCCCTGTAGAATCTGGGGTGCTGCTGAGCAGGTTTTCCCACAACCCAGCACCCACAGGGGCTGCCAGTCTTAGGTGCTCTTTGCAGAGATGGCTCAGCCCTGCCAGCTCGCTCAGAACCACAGAGGACTCCGGATGCCCTTGTTCAGGGTGGGGAGCTGGGATCCCACGGCAGAAACACCCCTCTCTCCAGTGCACTTGCATAGCTCTAAGCCCTTATAGAGACCAGAGATGGGCAAACGCTGACAACGGGATTGGCATGGGCTAAAACCACTCCAAAATACACATTTTTTCCCTGGAGGAAAATGCATTTAATTACTTCAGAACCCTCAAATCGGAGAGTATGGTAAATTTAAGGCTTTTTTGGACGGTGAGAGACAACCCATCCTGCTTTCCCGCGGGGTGATAGGCTCCTCCCTGTGATCCCAGATCACTCATGTGGCACAAAGCCGGTGGGAGCGGCCGCAATTGCCCTGCTTGGGAATTGGGGGGAAACGCTCGTATCTCATTGCCTCGGCTCTGCACAGAAAGGTTGTGCCATGAACAGGGTGTGTGCGGCAGGAACCCCAGCTGTCAGGGCTTCGAGTGCCATACCGGGGCTGGAAATAGTATCTTCAGCACCGCAAATGGGATAATGGCAGCAGGAAATGAGATGGGGACGGGGGAACGCCTCTCGCAAGCCACCAAGGGAGAGAGAGGAGTGTGTCACGTCCCCAGTTGTCACATGAGCTCCCCCAGACCCTGTTCAAGGAATGGTTGTGGGCAGCAGCACCTGGAACATCACCTGTGTGGGTGATGATGGTGGTGATGACAAAGAGGCCATTAGCCCAAAACTTCTTGATCCCAGATGTCACTTAAGGACAAGCACTTCGTGTCCCCAAGTGTCACACAAGACTGCCCCCCTATCCCCCTCCCTGACCACATTTAGGGGACAGCAGCAGGAAGGAGCACCCTGAGCACTGCAGTGGGTGATGATGATGATGACAAAGGGGCCACTAGCCCAAAACCAGCTCTGAATATTCACAGAAATGGTACTGGGAGTTTGTGGGGTGTTTTTAAGGCAGGGGGCAGCAATGATGGTATCTTTTTAAACAACAGCCCCCGGCAGTGCAGGATGTCTCACGAGGTTCGGAGACAAAGAGGCCGGAGAGGAGACAGGTGGTCCCAAAGTCCCGCGGGATGGGACTCGAAACGGCCGCATCCAGCCCCTCAGCCTTGGCACAAAGGGCGGAGCCGTGGCAATGTCCCCAGCTGGCACCAAGCATCAGGGATTGGGAAAAGAGGAGGGGAGGGGGAGAGGNCCAGCGTCGTGCCCCCGGATCTGCCCCGGAGCTGCCGGCACCACAACGGTTAATGCCGAGCGCATGGGAAACACCTGCCTCAGATAAGACCCCATCCATCTGCCAGCGCGGGAGGGCGGGCATCGCCCTGCCCCCCCCCGCCCCCTGCTTGCTTCTCTGGCATGAATGGCCATGGTCAATGTATGTTCCCATCACTGTTGGGGAGGTCAGCTGCACCCCACCTACCCCAAGCAATGGGGAAACTGAGGCACGGAGCAACGCACAGCAGGTCCTGGTGTTTCCAGACACCTCCGAAGTCCCCGAATCCCCTCTCCCCATGTGTAGGAGGGGATAAAGAGGGACCCCTGCTTCCCCAGGTGCAGTTTTGGGGGGTGGGGGCTTGGTGGGCTCAGCCAGCGGCAGGACCCTGAGTTCTGGGGCCCACCAGCAAAGGACAATGGACAAGGGGCTTCCTCCTGTGTGTGACCCAGCTGCCATCCCCGGAGCTGGGCAGGATTAGGCACACAACAGCTGAGTGGGGCACAGCGAGGGGCTCCCAGCACCCTACCAGCACTGGAGGGGGGAGGG
>VWZV01012949.1:0-20043 GCA_013397155.1 Irena cyanogastra | reverse complement strand
GCAGCCAACATCTGCTTCCCCTCCAACAACCCTATCCTGGGAGATGTTCCCCAGTAGAGAGGAGCTGGTGGCTTTAAAAGCCATAGCCAAACAAGCCCCTCCAAGGGCAGCAGCACAATCACCACTTCCTCAGCCGTCTCTCCCCCAAAAATCCCCCCTTTTGCCCATGCAGAAAACTCTTTGATGGGATCAAGGTGGGATGGGATTATGTCACCCCTGTAGAATCTGGGGTGCTGCTGAGCAGGTTTTCCCACAACCCAGCACCCACAGGGGCTGCCAGTCTTAGGTGCTCTTTGCAGAGATGGCTCAGCCCTGCCAGCTCGCTCAGAACCACAGAGGACTCCGGATGCCCTTGTTCAGGGTGGGGAGCTGGGATCCCACGGCAGAAACACCCCTCTCTCCAGTGCACTTGCATAGCTCTAAGCCCTTATAGAGACCAGAGATGGGCAAACGCTGACAACGGGATTGGCATGGGCTAAAACCACTCCAAAATACACATTTTTTCCCTGGAGGAAAATGCATTTAATTACTTCAGAACCCTCAAATCGGAGAGTATGGTAAATTTAAGGCTTTTTTGGACGGTGAGAGACAACCCATCCTGCTTTCCCGCGGGGTGATAGGCTCCTCCCTGTGATCCCAGATCACTCATGTGGCACAAAGCCGGTGGGAGCGGCCGCAATTGCCCTGCTTGGGAATTGGGGGGAAACGCTCGTATCTCATTGCCTCGGCTCTGCACAGAAAGGTTGTGCCATGAACAGGGTGTGTGCGGCAGGAACCCCAGCTGTCAGGGCTTCGAGTGCCATACCGGGGCTGGAAATAGTATCTTCAGCACCGCAAATGGGATAATGGCAGCAGGAAATGAGATGGGGACGGGGGAACGCCTCTCGCAAGCCACCAAGGGAGAGAGAGGAGTGTGTCACGTCCCCAGTTGTCACATGAGCTCCCCCAGACCCTGTTCAAGGAATGGTTGTGGGCAGCAGCACCTGGAACATCACCTGTGTGGGTGATGATGGTGGTGATGACAAAGAGGCCATTAGCCCAAAACTTCTTGATCCCAGATGTCACTTAAGGACAAGCACTTCGTGTCCCCAAGTGTCACACAAGACTGCCCCCCTATCCCCCTCCCTGACCACATTTAGGGGACAGCAGCAGGAAGGAGCACCCTGAGCACTGCAGTGGGTGATGATGATGATGACAAAGGGGCCACTAGCCCAAAACCAGCTCTGAATATTCACAGAAATGGTACTGGGAGTTTGTGGGGTGTTTTTAAGGCAGGGGGCAGCAATGATGGTATCTTTTTAAACAACAGCCCCCGGCAGTGCAGGATGTCTCACGAGGTTCGGAGACAAAGAGGCCGGAGAGGAGACAGGTGGTCCCAAAGTCCCGCGGGATGGGACTCGAAACGGCCGCATCCAGCCCCTCAGCCTTGGCACAAAGGGCGGAGCCGTGGCAATGTCCCCAGCTGGCACCAAGCATCAGGGATTGGGAAAAGAGGAGGGGAGGGGGAGAGGAATAAATAAATCAATCAAGCTTTGGGAACACTAAATCGGTGTTAGTGGGATCTGGGATCCCTCCCAGGACTCTGAGGAGAACAGAGGCTCACAGTGAGGGCTGGATGTGTGCCCAGGCTGGGGCGGGCAGGAATTAAATGCCAGCTGCTGGCGGGGCCGACGACTAGGAAGGGGCCCTCCGAGAGCAGGGCAGAGCCTCCTGCGTGCCCTGACAATGGGCACGGGGCCAGCAACCGACTTGTGCCTCACTTTCTCTGTTTAGGGGTAGCTTTGTAGCTTAGGGCTGAGCTTTGTTAACACAGCCGTGACCCCACGGCTTAGCGGTAGGGATATGGGACAGCAACCCCCTACACAACCACCAGCATCAGGGTCTGAGCTATAAAGCCTTGGGGTGATCCATGGAGGATGAGATCTCCCCTCAAAAAACCAGCCATTGCCAGCCCCACCATAACCACGAGCAGAAACCAAGGTCGGAAAGCGACCCCTGTTCTGTGTCCCCCACCTCCTTGGGTGACAGGTCACCCCGGGGGTCACAGCTCCAAAGTGGGGGGAGCCAGTGGGCAGGGCTGGTTGCCCCCCGCCCAGAGAAGGCAGGGGCTCTACCTGTACCCATTCTCATTTCCCCACCATAGAAAGGGCTTCTCAAAGGGCCTGGGATTGCTGACCTTGTGTTGAGGCAGAACCCGGACTTTCTGCAAGCTGGAGAGAGGAAAAGAGGCCGAAAAAGGCCAAGAAGCGGAAGCTGGAGCCGCGGGCACGCAGGGGCGAGGGGAAGTTGAGAAACATCTGAGCCATTTCACTGCGACTTCTGATTTCAGACCTCACCCTCCCCCACTCCCAGAAAGACACATTAGAGGGTGCAGACTCCAATATAAGCTGCAAAATTTGGGAGGGGGATGTACATGCTGGGGTCACCCACCACTTGCTCCCCACCCAGCACCATCGCCAGCCTCCCATGGCCCTGAAGCGATACCCGAGGAAGAGACGGGATGCAGACATCTTACCGGCAGCCGTCCCGCCGAGGCTGAACAGAGGGTCCTGAGCTCGGGGCCTTGGGGGGTGTCACAGAGACACCCGCCCCGTGAAGTGGGGGCGCTGACAGCCGCTGGCGTGTAGACCTGGGTGAAACAGCCTGTGGATAACGGGGGGCTGCCCAGGCTGGAAGCCCCCGGATCACAGGAGACCATCACTGACATGACCTTCTTCGGGTGGTGGTGGGGAAGGGGGAGCGGGAGGGCGGTACCCCCCCTCCCCGAGGCGGGAGACACTCCCCTGGGGAGCCGCAGCATTGCAAAGTCCTTTCCGACAAGCCCGGCCCGGGGAAGGGGCAGGAGCACCCCGCGATTCCGTAGCCGGGAGGGGGGAGTGGGTCACAATCTCAGTCGTGGCATTTCGGGGGAGCGGGGAGACGTTCTGGCGGGCAATGCCACCGATCGGTCCCCAAATTTCCCCCGAAAAACCTGCAGAGAAGAACGCGGCGGTGATGCCGCCGGAAACCGGCATAAAATTCGCTTTTCGCCCCAAAAATCAGCCGCACTGGGGCCGTATGGGGCCGAGGCGGCCGGAGAGCGGCCCCGCCTGGGCCGGGACCCCCGTGCCCGGCTCCACTCCCGCACTCCCGCCCGATCGCGCCCGGCCCCGTGCCCTTTTTTTCTTTTTTTTTTTTTCTTTTTTTTTTTTTTTTCCGTTTTTTTTTAAGCGCCAAAACCCGTGCCGCGAAATTCGGAATTCCCGCGGAAAACGCCGCGCACTGATTGGTTGCTGCCGCCGTGGCCCCGCCCCTTCGCTGCGGCGGGTGGCGCCGCGCCGGGAGGGGCCTTAAAGTGGCCGCGCGAGGGGGGGGGGTCATTTATGCAAACAGGGAAGGGACCTTCTTGAGACCACCTGCTGGGCATAGGGGCGCCTGGTTTGGGGGTGAAGGGCTTTGGGTTGGGGATCGGGACTAGGATACGTTTTCTGTTACTTATTTATTTTTTAGAAGACTTCTCCCCCCAATAATCTGGTGGGGTCTAGCCTGGAGGCTGTGACCATCCAACCCCATCATCCCGCATTCCTCATCATCCTCTTATCTCCATTAAGTCCCAGTCCTCAACTTCTCATCCTCATCCCACTCTTCCCATTGTTCCCCCACCTCTATCCCCATTACAGCAATGCAGGGTAGGGGAGAGGGAGCTGCATCTATTTAAAATAAAAATTTTGGCCTCCACCAGCCAGAGGCTGTCTGGCACCTCCCCACCCTGCAGACAGGGGACAGTGCTGTTGGGGGAGGGCAGGGATCTCAGAGGGGCTCAGCATAAGATTTGGCCCCTGGTTCACTCACAGTTAAACCTGCCACCCATTGCTGCACATGCATCCCACCCATGTCCTTGGAATGCACCAGGTCTTTCTGGCAAAGTGGAGGGAGAAAAAGGGGATGAAGGGCATTCAAGTTGGTCTACAGGGTATTTCAGAGTGCAGCAGTAACAGGAATCACCGAGGCAATGACAAACCCCTGAGTGAGGGCCTTACTGGCACCAGTAAAAGGCCACCACAGCCACTGAGACAAGCTGGGTGGGTGAGGCCACCAAGCCACAGCAGTTGGTTTCTCTTTGTCCCTTGGTTCCCCTCCATCACCTTGTTTATCTCTATTCCCTGGTTCCTCTCCATTCCCTGATTCCTCGCCATCACCTGGTTGTCTCCATCCATTCATTCCTTCCCATTGTTCTTCTCTCCATCGTTCTCCTCTCCAGGAAGAGCCAACTCCATGCTCAGGTCTGGGATAAGGATAATCATGTGCAGAGATAGACTTTTGTGTGAAGAAGCCTCCTGGAATACAGACAGATGGATACACATGCTGGGCATGGCCTCTGCTGTGGACGAGGAAGGACACCAGACCTCCAGACTCCAACTCAGCTGGGAAAGACACCCAGAAATGTGCCAGGAGCCTCAGATCCAGGATAGACACCTGCCTCCCACCGTGCGAGACTTCGAGGCAGAACAAAAGGCCTGGCAGCAGCGATGCCACCCCAGCTGGACAGTGCAGCCCCTGTGCCAGGAGTGTGGCTGAGCCTGGCAAATCAATCCACCCAGACCTTCTTCTTCCTCTCTGTGGGAAGAAGGCAACTGCTGTCTCCATCCCAGCGCACAAAGACAAAGCCATGCCCAGCAGCGTGGATAAATTTGCGTCAATTCCCTGCCTTGGGCTCGCTCTAGTGGGTGACCCTTGGGATAAGGACATTGGAGAAGAGCCGGGAGACCCTTCCTAGCTTCTTCTCTGAGGGTCTTGGGAGGGTCTGAACTGCACCCTGAAAGCAGGGTGAAGAGCTGATGGCGAAGAACAAGTAATGATGTTGCTTTTCTCAGTGCAAATTCAGCACATGGAATAGTGGCACCACATCTGGGCCACTGCATCTCTGCCCAGAACAAGAAGGCACCACCAGAGGCTTGGGGATACAGCTTGGGATCACCTCAGGATCTGGAAAATCTTTTGCATATTCAGCTTGGAGATGAGGGACCTCAACAGGATGCAGAGCACAAGGAGGAGGTTGATTATATCCCAGAAGCTGGGGGCTGAAGCTGGGCTGTGGACCCCAAATGACATCCCATCGCCTAATGTTCCTCCCCAAGGAACATTCCCAGGAGAGAGGGGGTACAAGGGGTGCTGATGCCCTACGGCTCTGCCCAGAGTGGGGGGAACAACTGTCCCGAGAGCATGTGATGGGCCACTAGGCAAGCACAGGCGACCAGCAGCCCCCACAGCCCGATGCCACACATTCCTGTGCCTGGAATGGGGGCAACAGAGGAGGTCCCAGTCCTTTCTGGAAGGGCACCAGAGAAGGTCCTGGTCCTTCACAAGGGGAACACCAGAGGAGATCCCAATTCTTGCCGGGATAGGCATCGGGGGAAGTCCTGGTCGTTTCGAAGGGTACACCAGAGGAAATCTGAAATCCCAGTCCTTCGGGAAGGGAGAATCTTTCCGGGGGGCCGGGCTCTTCTTCCTCTGCCCTGGAGACGGCAGCAGCGAGTCGCGGCTGCGGGCTCTGCCCCGCTCCGGCTCCACCTCACCGTCGTCCCCGGCAGATTTTGGGACATGCGTGAAGCCTCTGTCCCACCGTGGGACAAAGCCCCGATGTCACCTGTGGGAGAGGGAAGACAAGGGCTGACAGGAACACGCGAGTTGGCTACCACGACGGAGCATGGTCTCCACGGGGATGGAGAGGGAGCAGGAATAGCTTCCTCTAATAGCTTCCTTCCACAGCATCTCTGGGAGTTCCAACCAAGGGAGTGCTGAGCCCCTACACAGGTTGGTTTGCAGGATGAGCCCTCCTGTGCACCCATGCACGCGTGTGTGTAGGCACGTGTGTAAGTGCACACAGGCATGTATGCATACATGCACAACATATGTAAGTGTGCATGTATTTTAAGTGTGCACAGACGTGTGTCAGTGCCTGTAGGCATATGGTAAGTATACACGGGCACGGGTGTAAATGCATGCACGCGTGTGACTGTGCCCGGACATATGTGTCAGCATCTGAATACACATGTATGAGTGCACATAGCTGTGTGTAACTGAACACAGTCATGCATGCATAACTGCCCGTGTGAGCGTGCACAGACACGCGTGTCAGTGTTTGTAAACGCGTGTGTAAGTGCACCCAGGTGTGTGCAAATGCACACAGTCATGCGTGCATACATGCACACACGTGTGAATATGCTCATACCACACATGTCAGTGTAGCTATGTATGTGAGTACACACGTGCGTGTGCGCACCCACGCTCAGCGGCCAGAAACCCCCTCCACGCGTGAGCGCGCCTGGCCAAGGTCACGCGTGTGCGCGCAGCATCTGTGTCAGCGGCGGCTGGCGGGGAGCCGGGCGGGGGGGCCGAGGGGGGCCAGGCCTTGGCCGGGGCAGCAGCGGGAGGAGGAGGAGGAGGAGAAGGAGGAGGAGGGAAGTGCGGCTCAGACAGCGCGGCGCCAGCAAACACCTGCAAACAGCTCCGGGCACACAATGGCAAATACAGGTGGGAACCGCCGCCTCCGTCAGCGCAGCGATTGCATCAGACTCCGGTGCTTGCCAAGAGGCGAACGAGCCGGCTCGCGGGCCACCGGCACCGCGGCGGGGCCGCGCTCGACCTTCAACACTCCCCCCCCTCCCCAGTATTAGTTTTTGCCTTCCTCACCTTCTTTTTTGCACCCCTGCAGTGTAGCTGGGGTGGTAAAAGTAAAGCCGGGTTTACTGGGCTAGGAGCATTTTTCTCGTTCCAGCTGTTCTCCCCGAGGTAGATCTCGGCCCCTGCGGGTATTTTTAGGTGGGTGTTTTTCCCGTTTTTGTTTTTTTTTTTTTTTTTCTTTTTTTTTTTTTTAATCAAGGTTTTCCAGGAAAGCAGCGGCATCTCACAACAGCCAGGGTAAATCTGCTGCATGGGGTAAATCTTCTCCCCGAGGTAAATCCCATCTGCCCCATGGGATAAATCATCCCATCAATCCCCCCGAGGTAAATCCCAGTAGTTATTTTTATTTGTGGGGTTTTTTGTTTTTTTTCTGTTTTTTTTTTGTTTTTGTTTTTGGTTTTTTTTGTGGTTTTTGTTTGTTTGTTTGTTTTTTGTTTTTGGGGTTTTTTTTGTCGGTTTTTTTTTTTTGTTTTTTTTGGTTTTTTTTTTTTAAGAGGAATTTCAAAGAAAGCTCTGGCAACTGACAGCCCAGTCGAGAGAGCCAGTGGGGTCTGAAGAAGGCTTGTGCCAGAGTCTGGGAATGTCCGGGTGGCTGTTGCGGGCAAGGTGCCGGGATCCAGCCACCACGGGGGAGGAGGTAACAGTGCTGGGAGGCTTCTTGGGAGCTAGGGCCAAACCTACACTCTGCCAAACCCCGACAGCCCCTGGCCTCGGGAATCCCCTGCCCTGATCCATGAGTGGGGACAGGGACAGGGGCCACCTCCACTCCCCAGGTACTGGATTCCCCCTCCACCTCCCCAGTGTCATTTCCATCCAAAAAGCCCCATCAGGACTGGTTTCTCCCGCCCCACCAGTGCCTAGCCCCACTTCTCCAAGTAACCCCGAGCCCCAAAGTAGGCTCATCAATGCTCCCATGAGTCCAGGATTTCCACCACCATCATCTCTGATGGGGGACCCATTAGGATTTGGGATGGAGTGCTCATACTGCAAGAAGCTCCACCTTCCAGGTACTGAGACTCATTCCTGTCCCCTGGCTCATGCCCAGGATGCTATTCCCACCCATCCCACTTAAATCCCATTGGCACATCAGCACTAGCACAGCTGGAGGACCACAACACCGGGGTGAACACGGGGACACTCACCCCTAACCCAGCCCTTGCCTTTTCCTCCAGAGCCAAAAGCCAGTGGAGATGGCAAAAGCTTATTTTTAGCTGTGAGCATAACAGCAGCTCTGTTCCCAGATGCAGTGGTTTCTGGATGGACACCTTCACCTGCCTCCCACCATGCCCAGACAGCCTGTGTCACCACATCCCACCCCACCTGGAGGTGCCTGAGGATACCCTGCCCTGGGGAGCCTGGGAACATCAAGCTGGGGGGAGGGAGGAAAGTTCCTAGGGGCTGGTGATCCAGTTGGACCAGGTAGTGCTTTTTGGAAGCTCCACGTGCTGCTTTTCTCTGTGGAAATGCCCATGGACAAGGAGCGTTTGGCAGGTGCCAACTGCACCCCAAGCTCCTGTTGGCTGCCGTTGGGATAGAGGTAGAAGGCAGTGTGTGTGGGTTAAGCTTTGTATCACTCTGTGCTCTGAGACCCTCATGTCTTCTTCCTCCTCCTCTTCCCATGATGCAGCCCTTAACCTTTAACTCCTGGAGGCTGGAGCACCCTGGGGACACCCCAATGCCACAGGGCAGAACTCACATCATGCCTGGCTAAGCCCACAGCAGCAAAACCAGAGCCCAGCACAGGGAATAAAGATGACAGTGCTACAGGTGGGGGTGAAGTTAATTTAACTTCATCCTAGGCAGGCCAGTACCTTCCCCAGGGAGCATGATCCAGCTCCACAGCTGAGCCAGCCCAGGGTCACATCTGCTCTGCTCCTGGGCCAAAGGGAAACCGCAGCATTACCCAAGGGGAGGGAAAGGCATTTTTGCTCCCAACACCTCTTCCCTGCAGTGTTGACCCCAAGGACATCAGGCCAAGCAGGGGCTGCTCTCTCAGTACTACCCAGGGCAGCAAAAGCAGCCCAGAAACTCCTCTACCCCTATGGGGTATATCGTGGGGGAGCAGCATCACCCCTTCCAGCCCAGTAGAAGCTCAAATCCAGCCTCAGGGCACGTATCAACCCATTTTCACATGGCTAAAAGTGGAAAAAGGCTTATTTTCCCCTCCTTCCCCTGGCTCCAGCTACACCTCTCGATGGGTCCCCGAGGCTCAGCACCACCTTCACTCCTTCAATATCAGATAACCACAGCAGCACGCAAAATAGTTGGCAGCCACCTCGGCCAGGAGCCGGCAGCCCAGGGTTAATTCCTCCCATACCTGAGCTGACGTTTCAATGCTATTACACAACTATGGAGATTCCTACAGTAACCCTAGAAGTTCCCATCAGAGTTTGGGAGGCTCCCACCACCCAGGGGGTTGTTTTCCCACCGAGAGGTGCACCCCAGCTCCCTCCATCCCAGCAACGAAGGAGAAAAACCAATCAAAATGATCCGAGTTTTATTATGCAAAAATGGTAACTTTTATAAAAAGTTTATAAAGCAAGTACAAGGCATGTTCGCAGAAATTCACCTTCCTGCACAAAAGGTACAAAAGTTATACTCTAGTATAGAGCTCCACAATACACGAGGCCACAGCCCCAGAGAGTTTGGTTCATAGTCGAGGATATTTGTCCCCCCCTCCCCAAAGCCCCCTAATCCCCACCCTGCCATCCCATTAAACACCTTTTAAAAAAAGGACTCGCTGCTATAATCCAAAAATATACAGACAACCTCTGCCTCATCATCAGTCTATCATTAAAAATATCTCATGTGAATTCGGGTCCCATGCTGGGATGCTGAGCTCCGTGGGTGGGATGCTGGCGGTGGAAGGCTGGGGGGGTCGGAACCAGCCGCTCCCCACTCGCGGTGCCCGGGCCCGGGGGGGAGGCGATGCCGGGGCCGGTAGGTCGCAGACAGCCCGGCGCCACGGAGGAAGCTGCTATTTACCTCTGGCTGATAACGAACCAGGAACCGACACTCGCTGCCTGTTTGCTAATTGGCACCGGGAGGTGAGAGAACAGAGGGGGAGGGAGGAGAAAAAATAATAGCGGTAATTAGTGTGGTGGTAAGTGGAGTTGGGGATGGAGATTTGGGAAGAGGGGGTGGGAGCCAGGAAACCAAGTTCCTCGAGGACGGTATCTGGCTCCCGGCTGGGGATGCTAGGGGTGAGTTGGTGCCGGTTGGGGACTGGGGTGCAGGTGGAAGATTTGGAGGGGATTGCAGAAAGGAGGAGCACTGGTCTGCGTTATTTGGATCGGTATCGGCGGTGGGTTGGGGAGGTCGACTGGGGTGTGGGTGGTGAAAAACTGAGGTGCGAGGGGAGATTAGGGAGAGGGGAGCACGGGTTGTTGGGTATAGGTCCCCTGGGGATTTTGATGCTAGGGGGGCCGGAGGGGGCCCCGGTCACCACCTGGGGTGTGGGCATATGGGGAGGACTGGGCTGTAGATGGTGGTGGCGACACTCACCTGGTGGAGGTGGCGTTAGTGACACAAACTTCTCTCGTCTTTGTTGCGGAGTTCTGAGGCGAGTTCAGCCGCCTGCGGAGGGAAGGGACAGGGCCTAAGATCACCCCGGCGGCTGGTGGTCCCCACTCCTCCCCATTCCCACCGCCACACTGGGGGACCCAGCAGCACCCCCTTCCCGACTTGTTATCACCTCCAACCTAGCACATCCTCTCTCCCCAAATCGACATAACTAGACCGCAGTCCGAAGCGACCCTTACCTTAAGGGAAAGTAGGGTGGCCTCGGAGGAGGGGTCGCGGCCCTTGGACCCCTCCTCCAGCACGATCTGGAGGTCGAAGATGTAGTCTATGACGTGCTGCAGGATCTCCACTTGGCTCACCTTGGTGCCTTGAGGGATGCCCGGCACCAGCTCCCGCAATTTGGAATAGCAGTCGTTCATATCGTAGAGCAAGTTCATGGGCTCTTCCAAGGCCGGGCTCTTGTTGTGGCTGCCCCGGGCGATGGCTAAACTTTGCTCCGAGAGGCAGCAAACGGCCTCGTAGCAGCTCCGGACGGAGCGCACAGGGCTGATGGCTTTCATGGTGGGCTCAGAGCAGGTCTGGAGATGCAGGACGGGGGGATGCCCAGGAGCCTCAGGGGCTGTCGCTGCAGCGGGGGTTTTGAGCACCAGACCGCCAAAGAAGGCAGCTCTGAGTGCTTTAACTCTCACCTCCTGGACCCCAAACGTTCGTATTTCGTTGGCAGCTCGGGGAGGGTAGGGGAAAGGGGGGAGTAATCGCACCGCGTTTATATAGGCAGCGCCACTTGACCGCGCCCACTACATGCAAATTATAAACAACACAACCCCCTTTTATGTAAAATAGCCATGAATCTCTTCCCTTTTATGTAAACGAAGCCCTAAANACCACGCAGGTCCCCGTCCCCATGGCCAGATCCCCCAAATCTCTTGGGGATTATCCCCCCCAAACCCCTTCAACACCCTAGCTCCCCCAAACTGTCCCACTCCCCTTCCCAGTGAATTCCCCCTATTTTTAGACAGGACGATGGGGTTTCCCACCTCCCAGCCTCCCTGTTTTAAGGAAATTAGTGCCGCCCTTTTCCTCAATCCGCTTCTCATCTGACCTCCAGACTTTCTGGCGTCAGGAATTATCTTGTGACCAGCAGCAAAAAATTAATTGCGGTAAAACTGAGGTTACGATGGAGAAACCAGATTTAGGTCAGCGCCTGCGAGAGGCCTGGAAGGTTTTTTATTTTGGAGGTGGGAGAGGAGATTTATAGGCAAAGGGGTTATCCCAGTAGAAGTGATTGGCGGGGGGGGGGCCGGATATGAAGAAAACTGCCGTTCTGAACCATCGCTGCCTCAAAACTTACAGAATCAGAGAATGTCCATAGATAGAGCCCAAAGCTGGAGCGATCTGGGGTCCCAGGTGGGTGTCACAGCAGCGGGTGGCACATGGAGGGGTCCCTCAGTAGTGACAGCCCTGCAACACCCAGAGAGTGAATCTGGATGAGCCCAAGGGGAAAATCCTCTCTCCCCCAAATATTGACTTCGGTGGGATTTAGTTATGGGGGGTGTTATGGGGCTTGGTTGCGAAAGTGTAGGAAGGGAATGTTACAGCCAAGAGGGTTGGAGGCTGTCTGGGATCCTGCTCAGCCCAGGGGTCCCAGCAAATAAAGGGGGCAGGGGGGTGGGGGTACAGGCACTTGGACCAAATTACTCCTGCCCACAGCAGCGATTTATTCTAGAGGTGCCCAGATCCCAGTTTGGTAGTGCTGGGGTTTATTTCCACCCCCTGAAAGAGTCTGGGGACAGCAGGCTGGAGGGCACCCCTCCTCCCCACATCTCCCCCAGGCTATGAGCTGCTCAACAAAAAACCTTGAAAGCAACATCCAACAATCTTTGGGGTTGGACTATTTTTGTATCTTTTATTTTTCTCTCCACGCCCCCCCCCTCGCCCCCCACCTCAGTCGTTATGAATTTCCTGGGAAATCACCTCTGTGTAAAGGATAGCAGCTTGGGAAGATGCATAATTACCCTCATTAACCTGTTTTGGGGCAAGAGCCAACAACCAACCCACTCATCTCCCCCCTCCCAAAAAAAAAAAACCTGAACAAAATAAAGTTAAAAAAGAATTAAACCTCTTTAAAAATAAATGATAAATGTAAAACTTAATGAAATTAACACAGATTTTAAAAATGTTTACAAAACATTTAGAAACACTTTTCAGACCACCACCTGAATCCTTCTTATGACTTCCCGTCAATACAAAACAGCAGCGTACAGCCTCTGCTTATTCCCATACACCCCCTCTCATTTCCCAAGGGATGGGGGGGCGCTGAAAGGCTTCAGATGGACTGGGAGGGGAGCTTTTGTTTGCAGGGGGGTTTTGTTGGCGGCGGTTCCCACAGGCCCTGCCTGGGCGGCGGGACCCGCTGCCTTTGCCCAGCTGTGGCCCGGGCCCTCCAGCTGTGTTGATCTAACTCCCGGCCCCAGACAGCCTGGCGCCAGCCCTGCGCACGTCATGCATTCACAGAGGGATGCGTGGCCAAGGCAACCTCCCCCCCGCGCCCCCCCCCGCACCGCCACCGCCACCGCCACGGCCACGCTGCCGCCGTATTCCAAGGGGATTCATTCCAATCCTGGGATACCCCGAGTGTGTGAGAGGGCTGGGAGCACACGGATGTTTTTATCTGATCACCCCAAGTTTGTGTCACAACCCCGCATCCCCTCGGATGGGTCACTTTTGACCGGGGGGGGCGACTTTCAGGGTGCCGTTGCGGTGGCAGCTCCGGGTTTGGGGTGTCCTCACGCAGTGGCTGCGAGGGGAGCGGATTTCTTGGCGTGGTGGAGAGAAAATGGGGGAGGAAGGCAGTGGGAATGCTCTGGAGCATGATTTCATGGTGAAAGGGCCCACACTGTGTGTTTTTATTAAAATGAAAAGTAAAAGAAACAGGAGAAGCAGCAGGAGCTGGGATTATCCACCTCAGCAAGCACCCCAAAATGATATCAAGTCCCCTGGTGACCATGGGGGAGGGGTGACCATGTACCTCACTACAGCTCAGCCATTGCTCCCCACCACCTTTCGCTTTTTCCTGGGAACAGATCGTTAATCCCAGGGGATTTGCCCNGGGGGGGAGGGGCCCTCACAAGTAGCTGCTTCCCCCTGCCCCAAAATAATCTACCCCTTGGGCTTGGTTCGATTTTTTTTTTCCCCCTGAAATAAGTGGGTACAGGTGGCAGGATGTGAGAGATGTAATACAGAGTGGAAATGGCCAGATTCAGCCTGGCTGCTGCAGGGCAGGGAGGGCGAGCGTGGGGGTCCCTGTGTCCTGGGGGAACACCACCAGCATTTTGGGAGGAGTCTCTTGTGTTTTGGAAGTTGGAGACTGTCTGGTGGCGCTGGCTGAGGGGCAGGGATTTGATGGGAGAGGAGAGGAACAGAGATGTGGCAGGGTGCCCAAGGCAGCTACAAAGGGAAGGGATTTTTCCCAGGGGTCATCTGGATTCACTTTCAGATGGGGCTGAGGTATAAATCCCATTTACCAGGGATCTTCGGAGACCTTCAGGATCCTTCAGGAGCAAGGGAAGCTGAGGGACTTGGCTGGCTTGGCTCAGCACAACATGGGAACAAGAGCTCAGAGATTCGTTTATTGATTTTTGGAGATGCTTCAAGCCAACCTGCTCAGCCTGGGCACCCACATGGCACAGCACAGCAGCAATCTGAGGGAGTTTTGGTGCTGGAGAAGAAATCTAGATGGAAGCTCAAGGAGAAAAAAGAGATTCTGGCTTCTTAAAAGGGCTCTGAGGTCTCTTTCCCACCTTATCCCCAAGGCCATGGGGAGGCAGTCCAGTGGCATTTGGTGATCCTGCTGAACACTGTGTGGCAGCTCTCTTGACACTTCCATTCGTGCTGGGGCCGAGTGCTCCCGGATGGACAGTGGGTCCAAGATGGGCAAGGACAGGCAGGGACAGGCATTGTGGCCCTGCCTTGGCCATTGGTCACGCAGAGAATGTGCTGAAAGGTCCCTGTGCAGTTTGGCAAACCCTCCCTGGGGTCCCTGTAGCCATAGTGACACCCCTATATTGAGCTATGATGCCCCAGATTTTCAATCTGTTTCAGGATCAATGGGGATTATAAATTGGCACTGGCAGATATATATGGATAGATAGATGGATGGATGGATGTTGGAGTCCACATCCCATGCAGAAAGGAGCCTGGCCCTAGCCACCTCTCTGCTCTGTGCCTCAGTTTACCTCCCTCACCCACCACAGGGACCCTCTGCCAGAGAGTGGAGGCTCCATAATGGGCCATGAATGGGGCTGGGATGAGCAGACAAACGGCAGAGAATTAGGGGCGGACAAGGAGTGGCACCTACACCCAAAAAGTAGCAGTGAGGTGCCCCACCCCCACAAGCCCTGTCACCAGGAGACCTGATCCGGCCCTGGGGAATGTGCCGCTCTTTGTGTGGGAGATTAGCCCCAGGAACCTCCTCTCAGCCTGAGCATCCCATCCCAACCTAGCCTGGAGGCAGCAGCCAGAACGGTCCCTTCTGGTGATCATTAGGGACCAAGTGAACACCATGAGGCATTGCCTTGTTCCAGAGTACCCAGGGGAGGGAGAGGAACACTCTCATCCCTCTGGAAGGGAGCCAGGAACTGTGACACGAACGGTGGCCAAGCTGCTCAGACACTGTCCATGCTTCAGTTTCCCCACATTTCCTCTCATCCAAAGCCCAGTCAAGAGCAGAGCCATGTCTCCATCTCCATCACTATCAGAGCCAGAGGGAACCACATATTCCCTTGAGGAGTCAGAGCTGCTTCTTCAGGGCAAACCCTGGACACCTCTGTTCCCTGCAGACGAGAGGTCGGGACGTTTGGAACATCCCCGGGTAGTACCCAGAGTGGGGGGAGACAGTGGGGCTGGGCCCAGGCGGTGTTGGGCAGGCAGCAGTGGCTGTTCTCAGCACCAGGATTCCCCACAGCTGCTTCCTGCTGCCCTATCTCATGGGCACATCTGGGAGCAGTGCTTCCACTGCCACTGCCAGTGCTTCCTGCACTGACCCCCATGCCCTGGACACCGTTCTCATTACCTCCTCCCAAGGCTGGACAGAGCCCACTCTTCCCCTCACCACCCCTGACACTGCAGCAGCCCTTCTGAGTCCCATCTGCACCCTGAGAGGTCTTTTCTCTCCCAGGACCCTTTTGGGGCACCCCCAATGTTTTGGGGGAACTGGAGCATCACACCCCCATGTTACCCCAAGGGGCCCAAGACTGATCGACTCATGCCATGTGACCCCCATAACCCAGGCCCTGGTTGGGGGGTTCATGTGGGTGCCCCCAGCAGGGTAGGTGCTGAGGTGCTGCTGTGCCACTACTGGAGGTACACTCACAATTTGGTGGTCAGCCCATCCCTTGCTCTGCTCCCTTCTCCCTCCACCTTTTTTGATTCCTCCCTTCCCAAACTGCATCCATCCAAATTGCATCCCTGCAAAAGGAGGAGGAGGAGGGGGCTGGGGGTGCAAAGGGTGCAAGTGTGAACAACCCTGGCTGCTGCAGGTGTGGAGACACTAGGCTCACTCAGAGGAGCCCAGGTCCCGCTGCCACTGCCAGGGTAACAGCAAAGCAACTCCCACAATGTCCTCCCGAGGCTGGGGTGCGGCAGCAGGGGCCAGTGGGCACCCAAACCTGGCACTGTCTGCCACAGCCTCCCCCCAAAATGGGGTCCTGCAGCCCTGGCATGGTCCAAAGAGGGGAAACAAGCATGGGGAGCAGGAGCCCAGCCTGTGTTATGTGGGGGTCCCTGGAGGAGTTCTGCTGCTCCCTGCAGCCCCTGCTCCCAATCCCTCCCTTTCTCAGCACCCCAAATTCCTCCTCCCAGGTCCTGTTGTGCTGCAGGATGTGACTTTGCCAGGCTGCCCTTATCATACTTAGAGACTGCTACAACTCATCGCACCCCCCACCCTGCATTGCCCAGCCCTAAATCACACCAACCCCAGCAACCCTCCTCCAGAAAACCTGACACACCCCCCCAAAACCCTCAAACCCCCCAGATCCTCTCCAAAACCCAACAAAAGCCCCTGGCCAAGCCATCCATCCCCACTACCCCTACAAAGCCACATCACCCAGCATCACACGGAAGAGCCCCTCCATGGAAAAACATGGTGGGGAGAGACATGTTTTATCTTGGCCTCCATCTGCCCCTAATAAGGCAGGTTTATTTTTAGTGGAGGTGAAAGCCGGAGCCACCAGCTCAAGATATTTTTCCACTCACATCTGCGTTTGTACAATTTGGGTTTCCTGTCGTGGTTTCGGTGCTTTTCAAACCTGCCCAAATTGTTATTTTCTTTGCTCGGCAAAGAGCGCCACAGATCCCTCCCTCTGTATCCTCAGTATAAATATCTTGCCAGCATCCCCTCCTCAACTGCCCCTCTCTAACATCTCCATTCATCTGGCCCCTGACATGCTGATACCTTGGAATGGGATCCAAGCCACCCCATGAGGCTGGGATGCTGGTGAAAGTTCAGACTGGACCAAATAATTCCTGTCCTGGATTGTGCCTTTCCATCCCCAGTGTGGGATGAGAAGCCACTCTTCAGACCCTGAGTAGGGAAACTGAGGCAGGGACGGTGCCAGTGCTGTAAATTTGTGGATGGGGACCCCCCACCTTGTTCACCCCTAGGGGCCTTTGAGTTGTGTGGCCATGCTGGGTTTAAGCAGGAATGGGAAGCAAAGCGGGGGGTGAGGGTTGTGCCCTCCGTCTGCTAAGAATCTACCCCATGGGGATGAGCCCAGCTCATCCCAGGTGCACCAGGGAATGGGGTAGGTTGGGCTTGGCACAGGCTGGGAGAAGACACCTGGATGTCCCCCCCAACTTCCTCTGACACACAGTTTCCATCCACCCAGAGCAGATGCCACATGAAGGGCCGTGGCAGGGTGAGGAGGGGCTCTTTTGTCTCCTCTCCTCAAGCCACATTCCTGCAGGAAAGGGGGGACATGGGGGTGTCTCCTCAGTGCTCCTCCAAATGCAATGGAGCGGTGGCCACACAATCCAAGGATCCCTGGGGAGTGGCCAGACTGGGGGTCCCCATTCCCAAACCCCAGTGCTGAGACAGTCCCTGCCTCAGTTTCCCCACTCAGGGTCTTAAAAGCAGCTTCTACCCTCTTGTTGCCAAAATCCAGGCCTGGAATGCTGTGGTCCAGCCCCAATATCCACTGTTTTCTCTACCCTTTGGCCTCTCTCCTTATCCCATCCCCTGAGTCCAGCAACTGGGGAGAGGGGTGCAGGGGTTCTGGGGAACAGTTCACAAAGCCTTACGTCTGGGCACACCCATCCCAGTCATTCCCTGCCATGAAACCCCAAACCCCTCTGTCCAGCACCATTCCTTGGGAGGACGAGGATGCTGAAGTGCAAAGCTGAAGGCAAGGGTCCCTTGTCCTCTGTCCCCAGCTCCCTCTACAGAGCCAGCTGCCACACCAGCTGTGGGGCCAGGTGCTGGAAGCCAACCTGCGCTCACTTTCTCACTGCTTTTAGTTAATTTTTTCACTCTCTGTTCACCTAGGGAACTTCACTTTCTACAAAAATGTCCCAGCGTGCGTCCCCACTGTGGGGCTGGAGACAAGTCCCATGCTGGGCTCGGCCCCTGTGACACGGAGACCTGATGGCACCCTCTCTGTCCCCATCCATGCTGGAGTTGAGGGAACATCCAACATCCAGCAGGGATGCGGGAGCCAGAAGTCATGACCTGTAGCACCTGTGGATGCACATATAGGTACCTATGGAAGCCGTACGGCCCCGTGACGTATGTAGGTGTGTATAGGCGACATGTATGTCCCTGAGCACGCGTACGCTCGTCACTTCTGTACCTCTGTGCCACCCCCACTTGGACGAGCATGTACTACGTTTTGTGTGCGCACGTCTGTACCGTATGTACAGCTCGTACCGTAAGTGCCGTATAGGGCACGCATTCCTGCGCCGCTGCTAGCCCCGCCGGCCGGTTCAGCACTGTCACCTGGTGGGAGAGCGCGGCACAACAGCCTGCGCCAGACGTTGCCCATGGACACACGGACCGACGGACACATAGATACGGCGTACCTAGACTCACAAACGCATGGACATAGACATATGGACATGGCGCCTACAGACACAGATCTACGTCCCCCCCTCCCCTCCCCTCCCCGGACTGCAGCCCCACGCACCTGCCCCCACAATAACCATCAACCCCAGGGGCCTCATGGACTGCCCAGCCCCTCCCCTATCACCGAATGAGCGCCAACTCCCGATATCTTCCCCTGGAGCAGACCACAGGCCCACCTTCCCTAAACAGCATCCATGGGTGTGTCTCCCCATCCCAGCGACCCACCAGAACTCCCACCAGCCACAACTATGGGACCTGCCAGGACAGGGTCAGGGTCACAGAGCTTTAATCACAGGGAGCAATGGGTCACATGGGCATTGTGAGGTGCCAGGAGGGCCTAGGGGACATGGGGACAGCCCAGGGGACACGAGGCAGCCCCTCAGGAGGTGATGGTGCGGGTGACTCCAGTGCCCTTGACGCCACAAGAGGCCCTGGGCTGCCTGTACAGGTACTGCTAGTGGTAGTCCTCAGCATAGTAGAAGTCCCTGGCTGGCTTGATGATGGTTGTGATGTCCCAATGCTGCTCTGCTTCTAGTTCCTAGGACAGTCCCACAGCAGGGGAAGCCTGGAGGAACCCCCCATCCCACTGCCCCACACATGACACAGCTAGGGCAGGGTGTTGTCCCATACTCCCAAGCTGGGAAAGGTGGCTGGTGTCACAGTGTGTCCAGAAGGGCTCCTGGTCCATCGCTCACTCCACACTTCACCCTGCCGCTGCCACGCCCCTTGTCCCACCCCTGGCCCCACCCACCGTCCCACCTGTGACTCCCCTTGCAGCCGCAGGTGGAAGCCTGAACACTTGGAGGACAGTGCAGTGCCACGTAATTTTGCCTGTCTCTAACCCAAGTGCCAATCATAGTAACAGACATAGCCTGGGACTCAAGATGAAGCTGGAGACTCGAGGATCCAGGCACACTTAGGAGAAGGCAGAGTTGCATCTGGGAGACACCCTGATGTGTTCGGAATTTTAGGAGGCGGCAGCCCGCTACTGGACATAGGCACTTGGACACAAATGCCAGCCCTTTTCCTGTGGTATCTGGTTCGTGACACTTGGGAGTGGAGATGTGGAGGAGCCAAATACCCAATGGGCTACAGCTGTGAAACACAGGTGCAGTGCATGAAACATGAGGAGGTATAAAGGGTTGGGGCTGAGCAGCAGAAGCTTGCAGCCATTGCAGGCTTATGTTGTTACTCTGTCTGGGCAGACCGGCTGAAGCCTTCTGATCAGGTATGGTGTTACTCTAGATTATTATGTGTCATGGCTATCTCAAGTGTGGCCTAAGATGTGCAGTAAACTGCCACACATTTACCATGTGAAATTAAACGCAGTACCTCAGGATCCTGATGTCAGTTTGCAGGAGTTGAAGGTGGTGGCAGGTTGGGTCTGGGAGGCATCTTGATCCGTTTGGAACTTGAGAATGCAGGAGGCTACTGCCGCCGGCAGCCGGCTGGTGGCCACAGGCCCCTGGACGTGTACTCTGGCCTGTTTCCTTGTAAAATCAAACTCACCCTGGCTGTGTGTCCATGTCAGTTTGCTGAAGGCATGTGGGACCTCAAGGGCAGTAAGAACTCTTGGTGTCGGCAGCTGCGCTCTATGAAAAATTGTTCGCTGTCTGCAATTTTGGAGGCCGAATCCCAGTTTTGGCCATGGGGACACAGAAGGACGGTTTATTTCCTTGGAAAGGAAAGTCTGACACCCCGCTGTTTTAAGGGGCGGATGAAGGGCTGTGTAGGGGAGGGAA